>DWLS01005595.1:0-12529 GCA_018246255.1 Pachliopta kotzebuea | reverse complement strand
GCAGGGTCAGATGAAGCTTTCACGGCCATAATAGTGGCCGAAAGCATCGACATCACCCGAAAAAAAAAAAAAAATATGTTTGTATGAGATTATACCTATTTTGATAGTTTCATATACAATTTATATTGGACACAACATAAGGGGGTTTCTTTTTTAGTTATTTCTTCTTGAGTCGTATTTAAGTAAAAACAGAATTTATTGGGATTGTAAAATAAATGAATTTATTGTTTAATAATTCTGTTTGGTTACCCCACATATCTACAAAGGTGCGTGTGTGGAATTCCGACTACACTGTCGAAGTATTTGCAGTTATACAAACATAGCTACGTAAAAATTTACTCTACATTCTGATTATAACAGTTTGTCTTACACTTCCGAAATAGTTTCTTATTTTACTACACGGATAAAATTGGCAATGAAAATAATTACTAATTTATTAAAATTCATTCTTATTTATTATAAACACTGTTTTTTATTTTCATATGTTAATTTTTAAATCACAGACCCTCTTTGGTCTTGTAGTTAATTTTCTACTTACCAATGGATCAAGGGGAGCGCCATATAATTTAAAATCACAATAACAAAACCATGACAAAGTTTATAATCATCATCATCATTATCATTTATTCAAGGTGAATCTATCTATAAATATTTGTTGATCATTAAGAAGGTACATGAGGGAAAAATATCACATCTTTTTTGTCACACGAACTGTTCAACTTGTATTTATTATTACAAAAAATCTCCACGTGTTAAAAGTGACACAAAAAAATAGTTATATATCCTTTTTAACGCGAATAGCACCAGTATGATCATTGCATTGTATAATATATATCAATTTTTATTTTGTATAATGAGAAATTATGTGAGGTTTCTAAAGAAACCACAATTTTTTTTAAATGATACGCATATAATCAAACTATAATAAAATGAAGACAAGTTTGCAAATGGTACATTTAATAATTCGCAAGATAATATTAACATGTCTAAATAATTGCATTTTGATTAAATTTATAACATGTTATAGCTAGTTAATGTTAAAGGCATTTTATTTTTTATTGGTGAACAGTAAATCAGCTAAAGATACAATAAAATATCATGTTTCATATGACCTACTCGAAGGAATTAGCAAAGTGTGCAAATTGTGCTTTATAATTTTCCCAAATTGCGATCATATTAAAATATTTTTTTAGTATACGCCATATTTAAGTGAGAGACTGTGCGCGCGGAAGCAATTATCTGACGCAGGCTGGTAGTCTTGCAGACAGCTCCTGCTATTAAGTGATCCTTCAAGGCGAGGCGGTAATTCCGGTAGCCTTGTCAGCCCACAGAATAGATCTCGCGGAGTTGTAATGCGCAGCCTGTCATTACGCGGAATTAACATGCGCCTGCGACTGCTGCGTTGGAAATGTTTTCTGCTAGTCAGATGTAATCATGTTCAGTCTTCATTAGTCCCGGTGACGGTACATTTTAAAAAACACTCATCAGGAGAGTTATGTTGTGCGATCGGGTGGAAGTGTTTTTAAAAACTACATGCTTGGGACTACCGTTCCAAGTCAAGATGTTAAGTTAATAAAAACTGAGAGAGAATCTGATCTGATCTTATTTCGTAATACAAGCTTCTTATATACTAATCTTATACAATGTGTCCTTATAGCTAGCTTATCAACTATATGAGATTAATGGATCCGTTATCCGAGTTTAACGGATTCCTATTTCATTTTATCAATAATTGTATCTTTTGTTCATTGTCGTTCTTTCTCTTATGACAATGTACCTGGAACTTGTAATTTTTTTTTATTATGCTCGTCGCCTTGAGACATAAGACGTTAAGTTTTGTTACTCCTGTAAGTTTACTAATTTACAACGCTCTCCAAACCAAAGCTCAGTAATATTTGCACACTACTATTTGGCGAGAGAAACAGGACCTGTGGTGGTACCTAGATGATCTCCGGCAATAGAAACCTACCACCAGTAAATATACATTGTCTAGACATGTATTCTTTGCAACATCACAATTTTGGGGTTTCCAATATGTTAAGTAAGTTGTTGGCAATTACAGTTATTCTCTAAAGCCCTAGGTGGAAAAAGAAAAAAGAAGAGGAAGTGAATCAACCCACTACTCCTAGATTTGTTGCTTACAAAGGAATAAATTACCATTATTATTTGTAAGAGTACTTGTATGGAAAAATTTGTGTATTCTAAACATACACCGATTTTATTTTTACTTTTATAAAATGTTAACAACTAGAAATTAAATCTTTTAAAAGACATGCCTATTCATTTAACGTTTTGTACATATCTTATTACGTACGTTTTATATGATAAGGAAATTAACAAAATGGAGTTAAAAGGAAACAACAGTAATATGAAATTAATTAATCAAAAGGGACAAACGGACGAAAATAATACAAATTTATTAAAATGCAAAAGTTATTTAACTGAATTTACTTCAGCTGTTATTCTTACGGATAGATTTCTCAGATATGCTTATATAAGTGCTATAAATGTATCGAATTTGGCATTAAGAAATTATTACAATTTATTTCAATTACTATGTGTATGTATTACAAAGTATTACACAACTTGTTCTCGTGGTATAAATATATTTTTTAATTATATATACATACATAATTTAAATTGTTTTAAATATATATTCACGGATTGCGAATTTAGAACCTCCGGTTTCGTTACGCGTCAGATATTCGTATGTTAAAGTTGGGGAGCGATTAACTCTTTGTTACAGCGACGTTTAATTTGCTTTTGGTGAAAGCCGGTACCAGAGATATAAAGAAGTAGACTTCCACTTAAAAATTTATAATTACAAGTTCATATTTCATCGCTTTATTAAAGAGATAAATTTAAGTTATGGCTGATTTTGATATTTTAAAAAGCGGGAAATTTAATAATAAAGATTTTAAGTATATATTCTTAAAAGGAGACAGCGATGCTTATAGACCCAATCCCATTAATAGTATAATGACTTAATGTAAAGGAACTGGTAATTAATCAATGTAGGTTGTATAGGTAATCCTGGATGTGACAGAACTGGGTGCACTCAGCAAACTCGGAGAGGCGTAACTGATGCACGGACAGAGTGTTCGCGAAGTCAGTCACGCTTGCGGACCGCTTTCATGCTGCGTCAGTTCCGCCGACAAAATTTAATATGTATGAAGTCAACTTAAATACTTTTTTGGAAGCAAGAGAATGTACTGGAATCAGAGGGTAAAAACAATAAGTCGGCAGTACTTGTTTCCTCTACTTTGCTAACTGTACTCGCTCTTACAGTGATTATGATGGAAAAAAAATTGCCTAAATATGGCGATTATATGACGCGCTTAATTTGAAATTAACTAAATATTGATTCTCTCTCAATAATACTATAAATCTCGGTCTATTACAAAAATCTATTACGTATTTGATAAGGTCCTAGTTATATTTTTATTAATAATTCGAATTAAATAAAACAGTAAATATCCCTGTACTTAAAAAACCAGGATTTTTTTTATTATTTCGGCTTCGCTATTAAATAGTGACATACGATTTCATTAAAACTAAATAAATAAATGCGAAATTATAGCTAGATGTAGTGTAGAACACTACGAAAATTCAGATTCTTCCTCAACGCAGGTATTACCAAGAAAGGAAGAAAATATATACACTAAGTAAAGTAGACTTCAGTAAATTTAATAACATATACAACAATAATTGTTATATTGAATTTATTTCAATTCAATTATACTATTATTTGTTTTTACTATAATCTAAAAAGTTTTGCTCCATGAAAAATATTATTTTAAGCGGTAGCGAATTATATTCTGATCTATACAACAACTATAAAGAGATTAAGATAAAACTAACAATGCACGTGGTGTTCAAATAGCGTTATTATAAATGCTTTAACTTATAACAAATACGATCTTTTGTACATTTCGTTTGAAACAATCATATTACTCTCCCTAAGGCATTATGGTATCGATAAAAAAATGTAGTATACGTTAGTCAGATCGTTTATACTGTAATTCGAGAAAGCCCGGGGCACAGGTAATAACTGTTATAAACAATACACTGAAAGGTTCCATAAGTCACATGGAGTACTCGGAAACTGCTATCATTACTAAAGAATTTTGATCATCTACGTATTAACAAAATACAGTAATTTTGTGTCAAATTATACCACTCTTAAAAATACACTAATTACCTACTTTAAAGTAATTTTACGTCTTAAAATAGAGTATTATTTTAGCTTTAAGCTTCATTATTACGATGGCTATTTTGCTTAAAACACACTTTAAATATATTCATAAATTATGTATGCATGTGTAATTTCGTGTATTAAATAAATACAGCATATGCAGTTACAAGAATAGAATAAATAAGGTAGTTCTAGGTTTATACGCTTTATTACCTGTAAACGCATCCTATTTTAACACCAGGTGCTATGAGATTAAACACTAAACTATTACACATAAAAATAATGTATAATATATCATCGTCATCGTCATCATGGTCATAAAATTGACAATATTATCAATTTCTTCTGAAAAAGATATAAATAGAATTATTAATTAAAAAAATTAAATATTATGTCTTTTGTTTTCTTTGACAATATTAAAAAAGAAAAATATCTTTCTGTTTTTGTCTTTACAGTAAAATTTTATTTTTTGATTTATGAGACTAGAGTCCAGATTACGAAATTCATACTGTGTAATGCCTGGCATGTCCTCTTTGATATAGGTATTAGTTTAATTTTGGTGTGGACTTTTTAAAGATTAATTTTTTTGTAATAATGAGAATACTTCCTTAATAATCATAAAAAGACGGCAACATTATTGTTTTTCGAAGTCGAAGAATTATCTATGTAAAAATTTCCTTTCATTAGGGATAATTATTGCAAAATATAACATGGAGTTAGTATAAACGCCGAACTATTAGAACTTTTCAAGAGTCCTATCCGGTTTTTAATTTTATAAGCTATAATCAATGGATGTATCAGTAAACTAAATTACTAGCTTATTGTAGGTTAGTCAATATAAAAATGCATGAAGTGTATATTAACCATAGATTCATACCTTCCTTTATATTATGCACTCGTCGGAATCAACCAAACATCTGCCTCTAGTTGTTGCTTTTCTTCAATTTTCGCCGCAAGCTAGTAGGCTTGTGATGTTCCTCTTACGACGTTTATCGACTAGAATTATTTTGCGTTTTAATTTAAACGCAAAATAATTCTCTTAAGAATAAATGCATAAAATTCGTAAAAATTGTCATTTCATTTATCGTTAGTTATTTGGCACACTTCACATACAAGATCCGTTTTCTTTAGCCTAAAAAAACTTCCCATTATTAATGTTAATTATTTAAAAGATAACAAATCAGACAATTTCGATTCATGTCTCAATAAGTATACTCGTAAGACGGTAGCTCTAACATATTACCACTCTAACTTTTGTAATTCCATCACTATTAAATACTTAATAATTATGAGTTTCTTTTTAATTTTTTTCCAATGTTTCTTAAAATAAATTGTTTACAGCCTTAATCATAATCTTTACTCAATTTTGCATGCCCGTAAACATCCGCTATAAGTTTTGATTATACGGTTGCATACAAGTTAAGAACATAACTAGTAAAAGTTAAAACAAAAGTGCCTCTGTCAATAATATCTTAAGCTACTTTTGTTGCTCACATCCGGTTTGTTTAACGTCTCATTATAAATGTCAGCGTTACATGAATTCATGAGACAGAGCCTGGCCACAAGGCGTGTATTATTCGAGTGCAAATCTTATGACAATGAAGTACACGAGCCGGCGTCACGTTTTGCCTCGCGTCGGGTCCCCGCGGCCCCCGGCTCCCACAGTACAAGTCACGAACTTATACTTCAGTTAATTAGCGTAAATAAGACAGTTTCGCGAACGAAAAAACAAACAGAGCCGCAAGCTCGACCCTTCGACGGAACCGGATTTACATTTTAAGTGAACTTCACTTGTAGATGCCTCACACTTTACTTATGCTACTGGTGGTAAGTCTCTGTTGCCGGAGACCGCCTATGTAGATACCACCGTAGCTCCCATTATTGCTGCCAAATAGTAAATATTTACAGCATATCTAGATAGATACGGTGTAAATATTCAAGTAGATACTTGAATTATAGATTTACTGTGATATTGACATGTAAATTAACCTGTCGCCCAAGCTGGCTAAGTGTGGATTGGTGGATATCACATCACATGTATACGAAAGCTTTGTAACCAATCTATCACGATTTCCGTATATTAATGACACTTTTATTACTTTTATGTTACACTATGAAATCAACTAAGTTCTAATATGACTCATTAATACTATATTTAGTGTAAGTCTTTTTTCAATCCGGTATGTGGCATGTTAATCGACTAATAAATCATCAGTTACGCACTACTGTACAAAATTGATGTTTATCATATTTCAGGAACGTCTTATCCCAGTCTCGCTGTGTAATGTGGAATGCTTTTTAAATATGCAAGTCAATGCTGATATCATTTTGTACGTCATTTATAACCGCTCTTCAATCATGAATTGATCACGGGACAGCGTTGAAAGATACGTACCGACGTTGCAAAACATAACTGTTAAAATTTATTTAGCACATTAAACAGGTTTCTGCTTCTAGGGGAAAAAATAAAACTCGTGTGGTCCGATGTTTTGGCACCGAACTCGCATGGTGTAAGTTCCAAAACCTGACCAAAACTCATCTAAGCAAAATATTAATATGTAAAGAAATAATGTCGTAAATCTAAAGCCATATTTCAAATATTATTTAATTGAAGAATAGATAAGTAAAGTTCGTACAAGTTGTTACGCGCTGATGTTTTACTATCGGGGAATCGCTACGTTATATTTCTATTTAAACTACATCATTTTTTTTTATATTACAACGAAAAAATTATTGTGAAAGTCTCAAACTATATCACGATCGGAGTAATAAAATGAAACCATGGATTTTTGACTTTTTATATATATTATTTATGTTTAAAGTCCTGGAGAAAATATCCCACTAAGCTTTTCCCATGTTTTGGTAGATGACTTACATATTCAATCTGCATGAACAGATAAATAAAGCTTTAAACGTAAATATTTATAATAGGATATTCTTGCTTTACATGCTTTAGATAAATTTAACAAATGCAGCAGCCTGCGAGTGCTGAAAAAAGAAAGGAAGCATGTTGCTATAGAATCTGCATCAAGAATATGGCAATATTTTTAACTTTCTCTTTTGGAAGGTGTAGCTTACAAAGGACTAATTTCAGAAAAACTACAACAGGTTTTCTTCAGACATCTACCTACCACCACATTGCACTGCATCGCTAGACTCAAAGGGTAATCATCATGATCATCATCAGCCGATAAACGCCCACTGCTGGACATAGGCCTCTCCCAAAGATCTCCACTCCGATCGGTCCTTCGCTGTCTGCATTGAGCGGATTCCCGCAAAGGGTAAACATTAAACATTTTTCAAAATAATAAAGTGCGTAGTGCGTATCGATTTAAAATTTTTGTGTGTAATTAAAGATAACATAATAGACAAATCAACGAACTGAAGGAAATCACAAATAAAACGCAGTTCATACTAAAACTTCAGTATAAAAATTAACTATGAAATTATTTGGAGAATTTTTTAAAAAAATTGATTCATATTAGTTTATTATGTGAAAGCGGGTAATATAATAGCCTTAAGTATGATGACTGTAAAGCAGGCGCAGCAAGCGAAACATAAAATTATGATCTCAATTTAAACACAAGAACGTAGCAAAGCTGTGGGGAGGCACTGTAGAAACTTGTTAATAATGGAAGCTTTGCTTCGAATAGCAAAAGAATTGGTTTGTAGGTTTACCAAGATAAAGCGTAAATAACAAAATGAAACTAATTTAAATGGAAATAAATATTAGTGAGAAAAGGATAATTATTGAATTTATCTGTAAGGCTTAGTAACAAAGAAATTTAAAATATTGAATTATTCATAATTGTTAATTTTTATGTCAAGTAGAGACAGTGTAGTATTAGTTTTTATTGACTAATAGCATCGTACAAGAGAATCGCTAATTTACTATTCCAAATATTACAATGTGATTTGGAGAAAATAGTTTGTAGTATTTTAAAAGAACAAACTGCTAACGTAAATCAATCAATCAATTTATCTGTTACAAGTCAATTATTATAAACAATACATATTATTAGCAGGTATCTAATTCTTTTAAACTGACGACAAGTGATGCGGGCTCTTTTTCATCCCCTTTTTGTGTCTGACCACGCAAAACATTTTAGGGATGATGTGATTTGAATGATTCTTTTTTTTGCGATATTAACCTTGGAATGAGTGCCGTGTAAAATTTAAACTTAAAAGTGCTACGCAGGAACAAGACATAATAGTTTTAACCATTACTGGTTCGATGGTCGTGTTGGTACCTCAGTACTGAGAAATAACGCACTAAAACTCAAAGAATCGTAATCTCCATCTTATCCAGGCTTAAGCTTACAGTAAAGAAAAACATCATTATAAAACCACCAAGTTTTAAAAATCTAATCAAACTAAAAACAAAACTAATCCTAACTGATTCGATTTACTCTCTTCTTGTAAGAAAAGGCTGCAGCTCGTAACAGCGAGAATTTACTTTACGGTGAAATTCTTCACTTAGAATATAAAAACGCCTGAGAATTCACGTTCCATTTTTAAATTTACGCTGTAAACATTATTGACGTGTTCAAAATTAAATATTACATTTGACTAATATTAATTAATAAACAAAATTGTGATATATAAGAATATTTATATGGTATGTTAGATAGCTGATTATAAAAAATTGGTAAAGTCCTACGCAGCGTCTGTGAGATGGTGCGCCTACGCGTGTGCCATATTGTGTCCAGTGCCGCGACCGGTCCCGCGGCGCACCTGCGCGCGCGCACACGCCACGCGACAGACGCGCACACGCACACACCGTTGTAAATCACTTCGATTATTTTATGATCAGATTTATTTAAATTATTTAAAATTTAATTAAACTATATTTTATATACACTATCTCATCTAGTTAAATATTTATTCTACTATATCTACACAACATATTACGGAATCACGGAGTACCTACCAATTTTATCATAATTGACAAATATAATTTTATGATTTTTTTTAACATAAATACAACTACAACAGGAACTAAGGTATACGGATGAGAACTGAAGGTGAAAAACAGATTTTCATTAGAGGGGCCGCAGAAAATTAAAGAAGTTATTTATTTTAATAACATTTAAAAAATCGTACCATTGACTGGCTTTGGGGTTGAACCAAACCCTTTAGTGTTATAATGGTTAAGGTACAGTTTACATATATAAGTATCTGTTCTATCATCTCCCCCTTTCTTTCATAATAGTGGCCGAAAGCATTAACTTCATCAAAAAAAAAAGAGTTATAATGTCACAGAGATCAAATTTTTTCAATTAGTACAGTTATTAAAAAAAATATACAGTGTTCTGTGTTGAATAAGTTGTTGAACATTTAACATTTCATTGATATAATATCCCGAGTTGATGTATAAACAACGTGGCTACTAAATTTAAAAGATAATTAAAAAATTTCTGTGTTAAACCGCTAATTCAATATTGATTCATACAAAAGTAACTTTTGGCCAAATAGTTGAATAGTTGTCAGTGGAAGGCGATGAAGATTTTATTACTAGGTATAACGAAGATTAAGATAGAAGCCGGAATACTCACTTTGCGATAATGCCTTGGGGTTATAACGGGTCTATAAAATTATTTAACTACACGAGAGGACTATCTTCAACAGCAACTAATCAAGTCATCTTGATAACAATTAATTTTTTGGTTATTGTTGCGTTTTAATTAACGTTGGATTCTTACGTTGTATTATTATCGGATTTGATAAATCAGTACTCAATTATTATCGATATGTCCAAATATTTCTTTAGAAGGGTTCTTGAGAAGTGAATAAGCCCGATGCACTAAGTATGAGGGAGTTTTAATGGAAATAAATTTATCATTCTGTTTACCCCCAATAGAAACGTATCTTCTAGTTCTCCCCCGCTCCTTTTAAAAAATGGTAAAATGTATGTTTGCTAAAAGGTATGTTTTATATCTATCATTGGTAGCTCTATAAGGTCTTAAAAGATCCTAAATAAAACAGACAACTTTAGAAATTATGTTAAACTATTACAAAAAGTATAAAAAAAATTAAATTCTTGGTTGAAAATTAATTACAGTTGTGGTTATTATGAGAAAAAATGTATTATAATTGCAACAAGAAATCTGGACACTCTGTTTTGAACGCGTGAATAGGCCGATCCTCTGCTTGTTCTCGCTGTTCCACTCGTGCGAGATAAGCCGGTGCCTGTGCATTTACTTTAACATTTTTAAAATGGCCGCCTGGGCATTTATTTCTGGTTATAGCAGTGGTAAGTCACGAAGTGGTCAGCGCCACCTTGGGGCCTGAATAACACTTACGCAACTCACTAGTACTAAACTCAGTATTCCTAGACAGAGCATACTACAGCTTTCTAACTCTTCAATTGATATGGAGCGTCGGAAACTAATCAATGTATAGTTAAAAATAAAAATTCCTTTTAGACATATTATTTACAGTTTTTTGGTGATAAATCTCTGTTGCCGGACACCGTAAAAGTAGGTATTAGGTAGATAAGAAAAGAATTAAGATAAGGCAGAAGTTTTCTATGTCATCTTTACTTTCCCATTGCGATCAGTAATCAAGCTAGGATAATACAGTGAATCTCTATCTATTTTCTGGTAGCCTCTTGAGAGAAAAATTATGACAACGTATAAAATTAAAAATCGTTATTCTTGCTTATTGACTTTTACAATAACAATTTCGGAAAGCTCTATACAAAACAGAGAAAGTGTTATACAAAACCGAAATGATTTACACATAATTAAGAAAAACTGTAGTCTGATCACCGTGGAATGTTTAAAATGATTTTAAAATACCCTTATTGACGATATTAATATGTGTAGCGCTACTTTGTCGCAGAGTATAAAAAATTATAGTCTGTGACGAATAACCCTGTAATTATCTTGGACGATTGCCGCTTCGTGACTATCGCCGTGGTACGCACTTACTTCGCACAAAAGCTTTATACATACATTATTATCATTTGCGCTCTACTTCTATTTTTTTCTTAAATAAATCCTTTTTTATTTATTTGAACGTACATAGAATAAATACAAATGAACAAATGATGAGCTAACTGAGTTTTTCAGTATGTTAAGTAACAATGAGGCAGAGGATAGTATACGTTTTTCTCCCAGGTTACTTTTGCTATTAAATGTTGGCAGCAAACGCGAACATTGTTTGACAAATTATGTGGTGCGAATGACTAACATGAAGAAGGACCATAAATGGCAGTGGTAGAATCTTAAAAACCTTATGTCTAGATGAAGGTTTATGATGAAGTTTGGTAATAATCATTTTGCTAAAAACTAAAAATGAGTAATTTTTCAAAATAATTTAAATAAAGTTTAACAATATAATTGTTAAGTAAAAACCTATCTATTGCTGATTAAATCAACATCAGAGGAATGTAAAACGCATCAAGTTTTTTATTTGTTCAGCGACCAGATAATTGGTGCACGCGCCGCAGCTTCTGCTCGATAGAGCGCCACGGATTCCATTTTGACGACGGTTTAGCAAAAAACTTTAATTTTACTGCTTTATACATTATTTATATATAATAGCAAATAATTATTGAGAGTTGTTTGCGCGTTGTCGCGTCGGCGGAGGCTGGTGGTGACGCCGGACGATAAAATACCCGTCTGGCCATTTTATTTTAAGTCGAGCATTAACATCGGTGGTAATTAAGCATCGAAATGTCGCTCGGGTTCTGTACCAAGGCGTCGCCATAAGTAATGCCACCTACACAACGTCATTTGCACGCAATACTCAATATTTATTGTTCAAGGAACATTCGAAACTGCAATGTAATTGATTTAAATATATCGTTTATAATTCAGGGTATTATCGTTATTTTGTAAGAGGAAAAAATATATAATTACATAAACTATTTTTTTACAACCTTCATCAACAATTTGTGATACACTAATGATATATTATGATATATATATCCCCCTTAGGCGATGAAGTGACGAAAGAAAGTCTTTGAACCTAGAACAATAACGACAGGACAGTATGTCATGTCCTATCTATTGACCTGATCCTTACCCGAAATTACTATATCATTTACCACCAGTAAATACCTAATAAAAACAATGTGAAAACTTGAAAATAAGATATCTATTAATATAGATATTACAGTGTACCGATTAATTCTTCTTAAATTTTTAAATAATTTTGTAAAGGCAGTAAGATATTTGAAAATAGTTAAGCACAGTAGAGAAAGAATCATAAGTAACAATTAAAACTTTTTTAATGATTTATTTTCTCTAAATCTATGAAGATTTAAGCCAAATAAATGTTCTGTGAAAATTTTTACTACATAATATATATATATACATATATGTATAT
>DWLS01005594.1:0-12529 GCA_018246255.1 Pachliopta kotzebuea | reverse complement strand
CTAGTTAGGATGATAATATACTGTGACCATCATTGTGTCACATTACCCCAATAATTTTACTAGCATACAGCACTCCTTAAAGTATAACACAGTAATGTTTACACAGTGCCACCAACAGAGAACTACCACCAGTAATTTTGAAGTATCACCCTCGTGAAGAGTAACATACAAAGACATTACTCACCTCTTTACTGCTGTGCGAGAAGGTGCTCTGGTGGGCGTCAGAGTGGTCACCGTTCACCGTGTGCTCGCCTGGAAACCATCACGTTAATTAATTACACAAAAATCCTAGAATCTAGATTCAGTTGATAAAAAGAAAATCGTTAATGAATGGCTTTGGCGCCATTCCGATTTAATAGTTTAAGGTTATGTTAAATTAAATTTAATGTGAAACTCACCCTTATTGTTAATGTAAATAAAGCAGCATTTCCGAAAGCGGGGTATGGAGGTCAAGGTGTTGGGGAGGGTTTGGGCCAAAGCGTGCGGCGCTAGCACACTTTACACAAACAGCACACAAAACACGATGACATATGTAACCGAGTTTGCCGCCAAAACGTCGTTGACGTTTCCGAAAAGGCAAAGATTTTGTTATCATCGAGTCCTAACTTTTTGTTAGTCATAATTTTTTTTAATTGTTACAGTATTTTTTATAACTTTTTCTTAAAAGCACTGAAAATATATAAAAAATTTAATACAATAAATAGTGTCTTTTTCTTTAATTCTGTCCAGTATAAACCAGAGATTGTATTAAAAAGTTATTATCTTTATCACAGTTTAATGTTTTTTTTTTAAATAATTTTTATAAGTTAGTAAATACGAACTGCCCAGAATTGAACCAGGGACATTAAAAGGAAGCAGTTAGTTGCTAATTTGCCATAATCACCACGTTAATCGTGCAACCGAAACACACAAACAGAAAAGAAACGCTTTTTTATTATACGTGCAAAAAAAAACAACTGACATACAAAACATTTTAATGTGAAAAAAAAAAGCAAACACATAGGAACACTTTATATTACGTGGTTTAATATCACTAATGTAGTGTAATTGTAACAATGGGTTAACGAGCAAACAAAAACGTTTAGCATTTAAACATGTACAGCACGATACAAACACAAACGGCACAGGTTAAAAAAAACAACACATTTAAAAAATCTTACAAAATCAAGGTAAGAAGGTTATGCATGCAAAAACCCAAAAAAATATATCAAACAAAACCCGAAATGGCGAACCGTGTACATTTTCTAATGTTAAACTAGATTAAAAAAACAGTGTATATTAGTCTAGAAAGTACGAAATCCCTATCACTCATCATCAAATTTAAAATTATGTGATGATAGCAAAGAACTATCACCGATTTACAATCACATCATCGTGTAGTGAACGTTATAGAACGAATGAGGTGGGATTTAAATTTAATTGTGGGTAGGCACAAATACGTTCCGGAAGTGATTCAACTTTCATATCCGGTTTAATTAAAACTATATTCATACTAATGTAGGATGTATCAATAATTAACATATTACTACTATATAATGCAAAATAGATAAATAAATATCATAAATATTTTTTTTTTTAATTTAATCCTATATTAATGAGAGAAGAGCCACAGTCCCACCTGTGGGAATGATAAGATAGCTTACTTATATTAAAGGGTAGCATTACAAACTGCTGTCCAGTTTAGCAGTATTCGGATCGAAGCTCTCGGACATCCTGAACTTGGATATGATCCTGTAGAAAATTGTGTCCTCGTATGGTGGCCAGCTGGTGTACCGTCTGCCGCTGGTGGTCCTCCAATCCATCCTCGAGTCGTACAACAGTCGTTCTGAATCATTACAATTAGAATCTTGCAATACAGATTCGCAAGTGTTATAGTCAGTATTAGAAGCGGCTGTGTTGAAGCTGTCCGAATTGAAGTTGCTGATGAAGGTTTCATCATCATCGCTGCAAAGTATACCGGTTCTCTGGTATCTCTTTCGGTCCCAATTCGGTGATCGATCTTTGCTCTCCGCCAAAGTTATGAAACTGGGTATTTTAGCGTCCCGAAATTTATTCGCGGAACCACAAAATTGCCTCTCGTTAGGGTCTCCGACGTTGTCGTCGAAGGACAGCCAATATTTGATGCCGCCCCTGTTCTCGGTCTGGGACATAGCCAACACCGGGGTCCGCTTAATGAAAGGAGACCCTAATATAGTGCTGTCCTTTTCATACAGCACGGTCAAGTCGTTGCCGGCGAACGTCTCGCTGATGTTTTTAATTGGTGATTCGGGGCAGTGGTCGAAGATAGTATCACCTCCCCTTGGTGATGAAGAGTGACTGTAGACTGTAGAGTCTACCACGAAAGCCGTGTTCATATCTTCAGACTCGTTTTCCGACAGAGTTATAGTATCGTTTAATAAATCTACCGTAGTGTTTGCTGAAAGTGAAGTTGATTCAGTACCGATTTCCGAATTGTCCAAATCTGTGCTGCAATTGCATTTCATTGACAAATCCGCGTCGCATGCGTCTACTGTTGAATCATTATCCTCGATCGAAATATTTACAACTTCCCTGTCAACTGTAGCGAGTTGTAATATGTTGTCGAAAGCTTCATTTTCATAATTTTCTTGTTCATTTGTTTCAACGACTTCAGTTTCATGTGTTGTTTCGCCCGCCCTCGAATTATCATCAACATCGCGATTTTCTAATTTTAGGCGGCCTTCCTTCGGCACACCTTCACCAAAGTAAAGAAATTGGGTATCCGTAGTATAAAGTATGTCTTCGCTATCGACTACAGTGACTACATGCTTGCTTTTCTTTCTTTCACACATTTTACTTTTTCGCGAGGCTATGTAAAATGAGGTGTCGAAGAGATAAAACAAGATCGCGCGAACTATTGTACTACTTTCAACAGTATACGTATCGGTACTGATTGTAGACTCTAAACTATCAGTTCCTTTAATTTCGTTTACTATTTGAACGATTGAAAACGTTTCAATTTCATATTGTGAACAAGTTTCTACATCATGTAGTGTTTGGTTGTTTTGAGTATTTTTTTCAGTAAAAATTTCAGATTCATCATCCGATTTTACAACATCGTTATCGTACAAAGTTACAAAATTTATTCGATTTATTATAATACCAAGGATATCGGATACTACTTCAAACTTCTCAAACTCACCAGTAGAATCAAGACTTAACCCGGCTTCAGAACTAGTCCAGCTACTATAACTTAATCTAGCTTTATCCGATATTGTGAAATTTTTATCATCTACAATTGTTGCATGCGGTACTCTGTTTGGTATACGAAATAATTGGTCATTTAAATTCTCGACATCACTATTATCAACAATTTCTTCACCTTTAGCTTTAACACTTTGAGAATCTGCGATTTTGTTAGCTTTACGTCGAACGTTTTCAAATATTTCTTCATTTAGTTTCCCTCTTTCATTGTATTTCATAGTTTTAGTAGGTTCTATTTTAGAACCATAAAACGGTTCAGGGAGAGTTTCATTTGTTTCTTTAACACTACCTGACGTGTTGTTAAGTTCGTCTTCATGTGAACTTTTCGACTCTTCTAAAATTGGTTCGAGTACAGTTGATTTTTTTACATCAGATTTCTTGGGTGAAGGTGATTGCAGCGGTGTTTTATCTCTATTATCAAGATCTGGACAAAAGTAATCAATAGGAACGGAGTAGTCCCTTATGTCCTTTTCCATGAGCTTCTTTACGGGACTATCATATACAGCTTCCTCAAAATCCATGTCGTCGTGATAACTATGGTACTCGCCCTCTACAGAATCTATCAAGACATCTTCTCGTTCATCATTTGTATTCATCTCCTTGCAGTCATCGTTGTTTGTAACATTTTTATACTCTGCGTTATTTTTATTTTTACTATTACAGTTTTCCACATTATGTTCTTTCCTTCTCTCATTCTTATTGTTTTCAACGACAGTTTGATTTTCTGCAGATAGACTGTTACTTATGTCTAAATAATTATCTTCGTTAAATTCTTGGCTTTCGACGAACTCTATAATGGGTTTCGTTTCTACTTTAAAGATGGGCACAATTTTTCTTGTTACCTTAATAATACTGGGTTTCGAATCAGTATTAAAGTCACTGGAGTATGCGTGATTGATATTATCAGCCGAGTGGTAAAGCGAACGGTGTGAACTTTGCCTTAAGTTACTTTTAGAATCTATTGCGATATACCCACACGACGTACTACAGGACTTACTTTTAGGGTAATGAAAGTGATTAGGATAAGGGTTCTTGAGAAATGAATTAACGAAGCCACTGTGCGATTGTGTCCTATAAAGACTGCTATTGAATAATACCGTCCTCTGTCTTGGGAGGGATCTAGTTCGGAAGTTGTAATCAGTTTTACATCTACCGTCCCACTCTATTGAGGGTATCGACTCTAAACTAGAAAGACTGCGCAAATCGTTACCGCGGTGTACTGCTATTTCGTTATTCGACGTGAATTTATAGTCAAGGTTCATTTTGCATTTCGGGTGTTTTTTGATATCGGCCGTTTCGAATTTGTTAATGAAATTGTTAAAATTTGGGTTGCGTGAAAAGTAGTGCTTCGTGCGCGTGTTAGTCGACAGAGCTTCGTCAACGGCTCTCTCTTCAGTTGTTACATTACCTGTGTTAATGAATTGGCAAATGGTTAGATATGAACTAAGCAAGCTAGCAAACATGTTCTCCGTGCTAGGTATATATAGCAACATTTCACTTTAAAGAAATTGTGGATTTTTTAAGACTTTTAATCTATGTTGGTTATACCAGCCATAAATACAAACTATTTTTGTAAAAAGTTAATTCTGCTACTGATGCTGGAGCAGAGAGGACACTGATTTACGCCTACAAGTCTTCAAAGTCAGCTTGGAAGCTCTCCAGCATAATCTTTATCATAGGCTTTGTTCACACACTCCTTTAGAAGTCCTCTATGCGTTTATTTGGAGAACCCAACAATCCTATTAAATGTTTAAACATTAAAAGGAATGTATCTGGAGCGAACCTAAAAGTTACCACCAATAACTTCCCACAAATGTTACTGTTGAATTGTGCATTTCATATCAATAATTTTAAATCTATTTTATCTATAAACTGGAAGAGTATGACTAAGACACGTGTAATTATTAATTTTGATTTTTAAGGAAACGCATGTAATGCCATACAAAAACTAATGAGACTTAATCTAACCTAACTCGCTCGTGGTGCACCAAGCTAATTAACAAATGAGACTGGCTGCACCAACATGCATTAAGCCAGCGTGGTAGGAGACGGACTAAATACCCCCCACTGGCCTATATCCAGCAGTGGACGTCTATCGGCTAATGTTGAGGTTTAGATTAAGGTCATTCGTAAAACTGTACGTTTATAAGCCAGACAGCACAACATATATTTTTTTGCCATTAACAACACAATACCAGACAACTTACTGAGACAAACAAGGACTACTACATATATATCAAATGATACTAGAATATAAATAAACATATCCTATTCAATATCCGAAAAACTAATATCTGAGTCTGCAGTCATTCTACATCAATACATCTATTTTATATATACATAAATAGATGAACTTCTTCCATTTAAGTCTGAGCGAGATAGTTTATATTACTTAGGAACGATTAAACATCTTATGAGATCCTTCCATTCTTGAGAAACAAGTACAATATAGTGCTATGTAAACACCCCAATTATTAACCTTACGTGTTAAGGGGACGATGTGGTAATGTGTATACCAACTTAACCAGTGCCGTGTTATGGGCAAGAGGATCACTTACCATCAAGTGACAATTGCTCGTATCGTCACCTCAGAGAATTACAAATAAAATTCTACTTATAATATATGAGTAAAATTAAGTATTTTTTTAACTCCCTCCTTCTCTTCCCATTTATATCTCTGTCCATTTCTTCAAAACTATCCCCATCTTAATCCTTCGTTTTTCTGCTCTCTCTTATATTTCTATATAAATAGTTCAGCTTCCGGAGTCCGGATCCGTCCGACGGAGCTTTCATTGCCATAATACTGGCTGAAAGCGCCCGACTTCTCATCTCCAAAAAAATTTAAACATTATAGTACTTATTGTTTTTTGTATCATTTGAAAATAAACCCAGTATACAGACGCTCCAGTTTTCAATCAATTGTTACTGTTTAAAAACGGTCATAAATTTCTATTTCAAAATAATCTAAATGATCTGACACAGTCACAATAAGCGGTGAATTCCAATGAAACCACATCAACCCTCGCTCCACCGCAATCACCACCCGTTCCTCCCGCTCTCACCTCCGACGTTACCGTACACAGGAGCAGCAGCGGTGTACTGCCTAACCAGTACGGTAGACGGAGCTGGTGTGATCACGCTCGAAGTGCCGGTGGAAGCGGCGGAGTCCAAGAACACCTCGTCGTCGGAGAGCAGGTTCGGATCACGGTCTTCTACTCCGATATATAATTTTTTAAATACCACTAAGATATCAAAGAAGTATATGGACATGGTAAGCAGTTACTGTAACTTATAGACGACTGCAGCACCAGAGACCCCGGCGACCCTCAGAGGAACTTTATCATGCAAGTTTTAAAGGACTCACTCCATCCCACTAATAGTTTCCCTTTCTAAGCGTGCGAGCGTGAGAGAATGGGATGTCGCTATGTCAATTAATGACTGTCATATACTATATATATGCTAGATGCTGTTATGTATAGATTCTATCTAACCACTGTGACACCGGAATCAAAGACTTCTACTATGGCAAAAGACCTAAGAAACTAGCACAAACACTTATATATGCCTGTCATATTTTTCTTATTAAAAAATTATAAGGAACTCTAACACAAAACAATGTGAACACCAATAATTTAGATTTAAAAAAATTATCCAAAAAATCACCAACTTAGGTCTAAAATTAACACTATGAATAGTTGAAACCTATACAAATCCTAGGAACACAAAAAGGAATATAAACATTCCTAAAGATGAGTTTCTGGTGAGGACTGGACTAGCAAAATTCTTCATCATCATAAAGGAACTCTAAATGGATGAATATGGTGACCACCATCAGAACGGAATGGGATTAATCAGCCTCATTTGCAATCATCATACTTCCTAAAGCCTGCATCAAACCCAATATTCCATAAGTGTTAGTAAAATGGACCTTGTCACCATGTGAGTATTCCCAGTCCCAGCAGTGGGAAGTTAGTGGGTTATTATTAGTTGTGTATCAGCCGGGGTTAGTAATCACACATCACATATATAAATATTTTCTGACAGGATTTATTTGAGTAGACTGATGGAGAGGCATCATCACAACCAAGCAAGACAGACATTACTGTGTTCTAGCAGGTAAGGTGCTGTCTAGTGAAATTACTAATAAATAGTTTACTACCGCATTGTATTTATAAACTTGATACACTAGATTTAATCTTGTTCTCCGGTGAGTTCTGTAGATACCAACATCTTCCACAATGCACCGAGGGTTTTGGTGGTTATAAACCCCACATAACCCTGACTTCCCTAGTAGGATTTCTCATGCAACAAAAAATAAACAATCTCGTTACCCTAGTAATTTCACTACACCTTCAAACTGGAACACAGTATTATAAACTTGTTTATCTATCTATATCTATCATACAGATACATCCCCATCAGAGCTTGTACTTATCAGCAAACAATAGTTTATAATGTGATCCAGTTTGAAGGTCTAGTGAAATTACTAGGGTAACGAGATTGTTTATTTTTTGTTGCATGAGAAATCCTGTATGGTCTCTAGTAAGAGAATTATCACAAGAAAAAATACAATCCGTACAACATATACTATGTTGTTTCTTTTTTTTATTCATTCCTCTTCGTGTTGTAAGGGTCTTAATAGTTCGTTCTTTTATATATCTCTTTTCTTTTCTATATTCTTTTTACCTAACTTCTTCTCTCTTTCACTCTCTAGCTTCTCCATCTTTCATACAAACTACTTATCTTTGTCTTCACATATATATGTTAGCGTTCAATATGTAATTCTGTCAGAAAATATTTTTAAGGTTTTTAGGGGCAGGCAAAAACTTAAATCTAGATCTGAGTAATGTAGACTGACCTCTGGTGAGTTCGGCGTGATCTCTCTCAGCTTTCAGAAAGTCGGTCGTGTCAACTAAATAAGATGAAACTGGTCTTAGCCATGCACATGTCATCTAAGGTATACTCTTCGACGGATGAGGGGCTGAAGTTATCTTTTTTTAATCTCATTCAAAAGTTAAATATATATCTATAGAATTGTAACTACAGATAAATAATAAATGTATATACACAACCTTTAAATTTTTCATATATACCCTCATCTGACAAATATGAATAGGAATTATTATTTAACTAATAAAAAAAATCATGCCTAGTAATCTAGATCTAGTAGAAACTAGTATATGCTGTAAAATCTTGTATGCATGCATGGTTTTTAATGTTTCAGACAATTTTCTATGGACTTTGATGTAAACTAAACATTACACTTTAGCAATACAAAATTCAGTAGAAAATTATGTAAAAAAAAATGCTGTTGACTGTATCAAATTTTGTATAACATATGTATTATGGAATCAATATTCTGCTGGCATCTGTACCATCTCAGCTCACATAGTGTTGCTATATACTAAGGGTAAGGCAACCTTTAAGCTGATAGGGTCAAAAATTACAATTTACAAAATTTTATAGTTTTTCAAGAGATTTGCAATTTTTTTATTGCCAAATAAATAAATTAAAAAAAATATTTTTATATATTAAAATAATTTCTATAATTCTTAATTAGTAATTTTTCATTGAAAAAAAAATTGAAATTTTTTTTAAATATAATATTCGCGTGCGGAAACAAAGAGCCGCAGGTTGCCGTCCCCTGGTATATCCGAACAAACACTATATTCCTATGTACTAATCATTTACCATCAGCTCCAGATATAACCTGGATGACCAACCGAATGGTTAGGTACTCATTGGACCCACGGGGTGTAAGAAGTCCCATTCAATACTTCACTGGACCCAAGCCAACTTCACCTGCTCGTGGTGCAGTCAATCAACAAACGAGGCTTTGGCTCCTCATCAACCTGCACTGGACAGGGTGGGAGATTGCCCAAATCCTCTCATTATTGAGAGGGTCACATCCAGCAGTGAATGTATGACTGATGACTATTGGATCTTAACACTCACCATCGCTCAGCACGAGCTCCGGCTGGCTGCGGACTGGCACCTGCTTCGTCTCTATCCGCAGCACCCGATGTTCTGTTAAATGGACAGAAAAAATTAACAAGATGCTTGTTCCAGTTTTTTTTTTAGTTTCTTAATGACCTGTATCCACTGACCTTATCTCTTCTTGTAATGATATAACCATATTATAGATTCCGTGAATAGTTTACATAGACCAAGATTTCAATTTTTTTCTTTAAATTACTGTATGATTACTGAAAGATTAGTAAGTTACTGCGGTAACGAGATCAAATGTTAGGTCTCAAGACGAGCACATTGTAGTGCTATGTATACTGTCGTAACATGATGCTAGTTAGGATGGTTATATATAGAACCATATTGCGCTCAGATTGAGATGTAAGGTGTTTAGTCTCATTACCGCAGTAATTTCTCTAGCATACCATGTTTTTAGTAATCGACTTGGCGACGAGACAAGCAAGCAGTTTACCTGATAGTAAGTGATACGCTTACCCATAATATACCGCTGGTTAGGACGGTATACATAGAACCACATTACGCTGGTCATATACATAAGTTGTTAAGTCCTGTTACCCCAGTAATATCACTAGCATACAGCACCCTTAAAACCGGACACAGTAATAGTCGCACAGTACTGTTTGTGTGCTGTGAAAGGAGCTGCAGCGGTACCTACCTAGACGGTCAGCAACAGAGACCTACCCACCAACTTTATCAGTGATTCAGGTGACATTGTAATACAAAATTACCAGGTTCAAATTCCGGAACCGCATGTCACGTGTTAGTTGGTGAACAGGTTGGTTTCAAACGAGATTTGCTGGCGCTACCATCATTTATTAGAAATCAGTTGTCTATCATCTGGATGGTATGTGGTGGTGCGTACCGTCGCGCGACTCCTCCTCTGTCTCGGAAGGCGCGCTCGCCGGTGACGTCACCTGCGCGCCGCTCACCGCCTCCGACTCCGAAAGGTCGGTGTCATCTATAGAACAAAGATTATATAAAGAATGGTTCTTCTCTCTCTTTCTTTCTAATTCCTATTCCCTCATGACTGTGTGTCGTGGTCACCACGTGTACTGTGCCACGCGAGGGCTCGCCTGTCAAATGTAATGTGGTGGTGACGGCATTGGCTTTCACGTTGCACATAGCGTTCCGACAGCGGATGGTCACCACATAGATATGTTGGTTTCCTCACCATGTTCTCCTCAACCGTCTCCTCTCTTAGCTGACCGAAAATCTGGTAAAGATCTTTTGTCATCAGATGATCAACGTCCATTGCTGGATATAAACTTTCCCCAATAAAGAGAGATTTTTTTTTGTCCAAATGACGATCACTTGATGTTAAGTGATACCCTTACCTATAATATCACGCCACATTGTGCTCGCCTTGAGACAGTGTTTAGTCTTGTTATCGCAGTAATATCACTACCATACATCACCCTTCAATATACACATTACCATTTGTCTGCTGCAATAGGAGCTGCGGCGGTATTTACCACGAGTTAAATGGATTTGAGCCATGTCCCACCACGCTGGCCCAATGTCGGTTGGGAGGAACCAGAGGCTTGTTAGTCGTGTGGGACACCTTACAGCTCCCTGTTGATTTTTGGAGCAGACATGTACCCATCAGCGGACGATCCTCCCCCCTCATCCCCTGAGCTTGTTTTCCACCGTCAGGGTGCTGTACTCACACTCGTTGCCGCGCTGCTTCCGCTCCACGATCCTCTTGTACTCGTCTATCTCCCTGTCTGTGACGTGGTCGAATGGGTTGCGGGCGTACGGCGCGCTGTACACGGTGGCGTTGTGCTGGTAGCCGCGCTGTATGATTCCCTTGGACGCCGCGCCCATCAGCACCTGCCGGATAATGGGCAAGTCCTAATATTAGATAAAAGTCACCTTTTTATTTACCTTTTTGTATTTAATGTGTCTACAAGACGTTCACAATGGTAGTGATACGCTTGCCCATAACACGCTGGGTAAGATGGTATACACAGCAGCATATTATAGTCGCCTTGAGATGTAAAGCGTTGTCTCGTTGGCGCAGTAATTTCACTATCATATATTACCCTTTTGTAAACACAGTAATGTTCCACATTACTGTTCGTCTGCTGCAACAGGAGCTGCAGTAGCACCTACCTAAATGGTCGTTCTATTTAGTAGTTCATTCATTCATTCATATTCTTCATCTGTAGAAACATAGTGAAGCATCTTTATATATTCCCAAACACACACGCAAAGTGAGAGAGACAGAAAGAGAAACATAGACACACCTCCCACACACACATAGAGAGACAGACACCCCCACCCGCACACCAACCCCCACAGACACACACAGACAGAGAGAAAGAGACGCACACAGAGACACATAATCCCCCAACCCAGAGAGAGAAATAAAAGTTAGCAAAACAGAATGAATGCGAGAACTGGTATGGTAGAACTAGGCCCTGACCCACATCACGCAGGAGAATGATTAAAAGAAAAAAAAATCCAGAGAGAGACATACACACAGAGAGAAACACACAGAAAGATATAGACACACACACACACACACACAGAGAGAGACAGAGAGAGAGAAAGACACGCACAGAGAGGCACACCTCTATACACACAGCGAAAGAGAGAGAGAGGAACACACACACATTATAACAGTGGTGTGTACTTACAACGTGGTCGCCGGTGTGCGTGTTGACCGCGTCCTCGCCCACCAGCCGCGCGGCCTCGTCCCAGGTCACGCCCTCCAGGATGTGGGACTGCGGCCCGGCGCTGATCTTGTCAGCGCGCCGGTTCTCCTTAATCTGGAAAAGGCGAACAAGCACATCACTACACATCACTACACAGCACAGCTTCGATATCAGAACACTCAATTTAAGGTAAGACTCCACACAGTACTGATACTCACTGACTACAGCGCTGTATTGAGAACACATGATAATATTTATCACACTCCTTTTTTTAATACTGTGACCAGAGCTTTAAACACTTTTTTATACGAGTTTAGCGTACACCTGATTGTGAGTGATCCCCTTACCTATAACACGGTGCTAGTTAAGATGATATACACAGCATTATATTGCGCTTGCCTTGATACATATGGTGTTGTATCGTTACCTTAGATATCAAGGATTGTTAAGAATACAAGTAACATTTGCATATTACTATTTGGCAGTATGAATAGGAACTGACTTGGACGGTGACCAGCAACAGAAATTTGCCTCCAGTGAAAGAAGACTGGTTTCTCCAACACAAGAGAAGGAACACATCATCATCATCTCATGACTAACTAAACTCATAACTCATGAAGAACCTCTTCTAAACATATGCACTGATCACGTCAGTCTTGAGG
>DWLS01005593.1:0-12529 GCA_018246255.1 Pachliopta kotzebuea | reverse complement strand
TGCACGTTTGCAAGCTTCCAAGAATTCGGCACGAGTCCAGTTCGCAAGGAAAGGCGATACAAGCGCGTCAAAACGGGAGACAGCTCGTGTGTAAGTGTATTACTTACCATCAGGTGAATGACTTGTTTCTTTCGAATCGTCGAATAAAATTAAATAAAAACCAACTAAATGAAGATAGTTCTTGATTTCTAGTGTAATTTTTGTTCATTATAATAATTTTTTTGTATTGGTATATTTTTTATACTTTATTGTAAGACTTAACAAGATAAGGTATACAAAAGGGCTCAATGTTTATAGACATTCTTTACTAGCCAACTAATGAAGAAGTAAGATAATTGGATAAGTGGTAGGTACTGTGAGTTCCGTAGGAGATCCAAGTGTCTTCCGCAATGGACTGAGGATGACCACCGAAGGGGTTTTAGTGGGTATTTTCTACATAACCCTAACTTCCCCCCAGAAGCTGGGTATCTTTTGAAGATTTCCTCAGCGACAAGAAACTCAATCAAACAAAATGTAAATCAATTTTATGTACTGAAAAATGTATTAAAATATATAAAAACTACATTAATATATACATATAATAACACTATACTTTACTATGATGATTTTGTAGATATATACTGCAGCGCTTTCTTCTGCCGTCTAATTTTATAAAAGGAAACATTACAACGTTCAGAAGGCTATTGTAGTTAGAGTATATGTAGCTTTATTTAGCTAATGCTACAGATAATAAATCAATATAATGGATACCCGATGAGTAAGCGATAAATATATCTTGACGAGGTTAATCTGATTTGAAGAGGCCAACCTCTACACCATAGGATATGGTATCAAGTGGAAAAGGGGTGTGAAATTATGGTTCAATAGACAGGCTTAATACCTAGGCATTTTCTACTAGTCAACCTAAGTGGTAGAAGTTGTGGTAGAAAAATATGAAAGTTACACATATAAAGAAGGTAAATATATACAAATATATGAAAACACAAATAAATACATAAATCAGTGAATATATATAAGATAACCTAATCTTGATAAACCTCTTCTTATTAATATCTTCCCTTCCTACTAATATCTTCCCTTTGCTGGCGTGCGTCCGTAGAGAATGGGATGTCGCTATGCCAATTTAATATAGCTATGTTAACAATGTTTTGAATTTATTATGTTAAATGATTTATAATTTTATAATTGTTTTAGTTGCGAATGCAACGGACAACTACTAGTTATATAAATGTTTCTTCAATTTACACTTGGCTGTTGTTCACCATTTCATTGATGATCATCGAAAATCAGCATATAATTTATTACCAAATTTTATTATTGCTAAATCTTTAATCAGTACTAGTGATAGATCTCTTTTGTCGGATACCATTTAAGTAGGTACTGCCGCAACTCATATTCCTACCGACAAATAGTAATATGCGAACATTACTGTGTTTACTGAAGGGTGTAACTAGTGAAATTACTAAATACCATCAACAGCTTACTCGTTTCAGCAAATAACAAAAATTGAAACAGAGTTCAATCTCCGAAATTTTTGATGATTATAACAAATTTTAGTTAACTTTTGAACGTTGGTGTAAATTGAAGACAGATGGACAGATTCCTGTCACAATCTACCAGCTGACCTCGACCCTGACCTCCGCGTCTCGCCACTACTGCATGTGGGTTACTGTGAACCTCCCCTTAAACTTCACTTCGGTTGACAGGCGGCTAATGATTATATAACCATTTTACACAACAAACTAACTAAACGAGCAGGTGCATCACTTGATGATGAGTGATACAACTTATCTATAACAATTGAACGTTAGCTATGATGTTTAAATACTATTATATATGATAAAGATTTTTAATTTTGAATCTTTTCTATCTTTTAATGTTTCCCTACTTCACATTTTCTTTCACTTCATCTTCTTTATACATTCGTTTCATTTTTTCTTTCATACATCTCTTAGACGAAATTCGCCATATTCTAATCCTATATACATTTTAGTCTTTTTTTCTATATTCATATCTTTCCTGTCTTTTAAATGTCTAACCTTATATGTTTTTTTACCTTGCTACTATTAGTGATACAGCAACGTTTGGTTCAAGGTTTTCTTTATGTTTTTTTTAGTTATTATTATATACACTATGTTTATATTATTATATATATTACACATAATTCTACTTTTTCATTTTATTCATACTTTACAAATAAACGTTTCTTTATATTTCTGTTTTAAATTTTAAGGACTGTTTTATTCACCTTTTGCAATATTTAATAAATATGCGGCTTTCGTCTTCTCTCATCAGAGATAGCATAAAGATTGAACTGCTTATGTTACAGAAACATCCTGTCGAGGAAACCAGGTAAAAGCAAGTAGTTTAAAATTAGTTGACTTTTCTGAAATATTATATTTTGTTATGATAATGGCTCAATAAGTTAACCGCCTACGACACAGCGGGCTTTGTATTTAAATATATTATTGCAAAATGCGATGTGGGCAGCGTTCGGATGTTCATTTGAGGATTCACTATGAGTCACCACCTAAACAACAAGTTGAAATGTAGATAAATTAATATACACAAGGTTAAGTTAAAATCTAACTTCATTAACCAACTGCAAGTAATATGACGAAGAATATAACGTAATGAAGGTACGAATCAATTTAACTTTAAATCTGTGTAGTGCCATCACAAATATTAAATGTTTACTGGCACCGAGTATGTTTGATGTTTAATTTGTTAAATGATAAATAAATGAAAAAAAAACAACGTTGAGGTAAGCTTAAATGATATTAAGGACTTAACGTATTATGTTTAGAATGTGGAATCCAAAGCGCCCTTAAAATTAGTTGATATCATCGGTATCGTCTGCTTTGTGTATTATTAGATGTATAGTAATATTATTTTACTTTTTTATAACATATAACAGTACTTATGTTTAGACAACTGGGAATTAGTAAGAAGAAATTATCATCACAGTTGCCTTTTAAATTTTCAAATTAACAAAATTTCAAATTGATTTTAACTGGTGGTAGGTTTCTGTTGCTATATATCTACCGCTGCTCTCATTTCTACCAATAGTAATGTATATACATTACTGTGTTCCGGTTTGAAGAGGGCTATATGCTGGGGAAATTACTGGAGTAATGAGACTTAACACCTTGCTCGTCTCGTAGCCTTTTCAAATAAAAAAAGTGAGATAAGTATCTCATAACAATGAGGATCTGATAAGTATATATCAAGGACGGTCATATTCCTAGTC
Source organism: Pachliopta kotzebuea (assembly GCA_018246255.1). NCBI lineage: Eukaryota > Metazoa > Arthropoda > Insecta > Lepidoptera > Papilionidae > Pachliopta > Pachliopta kotzebuea. Next base: position 9,279 of record DWLS01005593.1, on the reverse strand, counting down.
ATAGTCCTTTAATCCGGACAGCAGTAAATATTACTTGACAGTAACAGGGATTGCGGTTAGTATAAACTAAGCACGAGAATTCAGGATTGATTAGGATATATTATCAGTAATACCACCACGTTATTTACAAATGATTTATATCTATGATAATCATAAACGAATTCTATGATTATTTGTAGAAATAGAAGGACAGTTAATGATTCTACTATTGGTACTTAAGACATCCTTGCAAGGAGATAGTCAGGATCATTTACTCAGCAGGCAGACATAATTATGTATATGTATGTGAAGTATATATGCCCACACCCAGCAGTGGGCGGTACATCGGCACACGGTAGGAATAATGATACAATACGTAATAAATTACTCCTTAAAGGCATACTATATAAGCAGATATTACAAGTATTGCTAAATTTTTAGATATACTAATATATTTCCTTTCATGGCGTGTGTCCGTGCAGAATGGGATATATCTATGCCAATTTAATTGCTGATATATGCTATATATATATATATATATATATGTATAGCAATGGTAACAAAGTTTTGAATTTATGTCGACTTTATCAACTACTAGTTATATATATAAAGGTTTTACTAAATTATGTTTATAGGTTAGAAAAAAGTATGATGTTGGTGATGAGATTAATGTAAGAAGAAAGAAAGCGTAACATATTTAAAATATATATAAGAATTAAAAAAATTGGGTTAGGTATGTATCGGCGGTGTTACCTTCCAGGAGCGGTTCCATCGCCGTAAATTTACTTAGAATAGCTTAGATTATATTTTAAAGGCACAAAAAGCGGCTGACGTCAGGCCGTATGGTCTATGACTAAGCGGGGGCAGCACGTCAGGTGATCATACAGACCTTAAGGCTACAGGAATCCTATCGCCGGAGCACACACACAAGAACAGACAGCACAAAACACAAAACACAAGTTCACATCTTCGCCAAGCTAAAGTTCCGGTATTAATTTCGTCATTTCAATTTGATTTTGAAAAGGTAGAATATTACGGACACGACGGCCGCCATTTTCGTGTTTTTGGCGCGAAAACGCGAACAACCCGCCATTTTGATTTTGTTGTAAAAAATTAAATCGAAACGAAACAACCGTAACTGTTCTCATTCATGTTTCACATATGATCAGACACTTCTCTTGCGATGGTTAAGCCGTCTGGTGCAGCACGAGGAAGCTTTAGCCATAACTACATATAAACAGTTGGGAGTTGAATTAAGCGAGCACATAAACTGCCAAATTAATATAACAATAATAAATGTTTTGATTTTATTGTGAGAACAGGGTTTCTTGTTTTTGTTTAGTGTTCAGTTTCTAAGGCTACGACATGGCTCGTGAGGCAGTTGGGTTGTAACTGACCAGCGCCTGAGGAAGTGGGGTGGCTGGCGGGGGGTGGGAGAGCCGCCTTTAATCACGCGGGGAGGAATATTTCGCTTTTTAATTATGCCGGAGTGCATCCCGAGCAGATTTTGCGGTCGTTAGCGTAGACTTCACCTTGTGCCAGACCTGCGGGGACCGTTACCGTTCTACTTATTATACCACTTTACTAGTGATAGGTCTCTAATACTGGAGACCGTCAAGTATTACCGCAGCTCCTAATTCTACTTCCAAATAGTAATGTGTAATCATTACTGTTTATTTTAAACGGTGCTGTATCTAATGAAATTACGGAGGTATCGAAACTTAACACTTCAAAGAAGTAGTTAATACAAGATTCAATATTCCAAACAATGTAAGATAAAAATTTAATTGATAAAGGTATAAGGACAGATGGAACGGAAAAATAAGAAAGTGTAAAAAAAAATATGCAGCGAAATAGGGACTGAGAGGCGATGCTTGAAAGATGAGCAAAGATATATAAGAGTGAAAGATGGAAAAATGTAGAATGAAAGACGTGCAAAGGTAGGGAAAGAAAGGAGCATATAAATAAAAGAACCCCAGTGCCCCTAAACAAAATTCAAAGAAACGCATCAATAAAAAAAGACTTAATATCTCGTCTAATAACGACAAGCGCAATGTGGTGTTGTGTATTCCATCTTAACCATCACGTGAATACCTTGTTCGTCTCATCGGATTGTCGAATGAAAAAGACTGTAACCAAATTGAATAATTGTTATACAGTTCATACTTATATCCTACATATTATTTATATATGCCTTGTGGCATTGTGTCCACCTTCATGTTTTCTGTCTCCCTTATACATAATTTTCTCTGTTATGTTGATTGTGCAAATAAAGTATAATAAATAAATATTCTATTTAGAAAGGAATAGGTGTACTTAATAGTATTTAATTATACGTATCATAAACTATGATTCATAATCAATGCTTCTGATATATCAATAGCAGCTTATGAGCATCAAAGTCAAACAATTTGATTTAGTTGATACCACACAAGATAACATTGCATTCGTCGCTGCTAAACATTAGTTTAGAAACTTGAAAGTTCTCTCTAGAAATTACTTTACGTTGCCAAAGGAATATACAAATAAAATTTAACTCTTTTTCGTCTTTGTAACGCCTATCTTCTTCTTAAGATAAGTTCTTAAGGTCAGAGCAACTTCATTTTTCAATATCAAAATCCACCTCTTCTCAATTCTACTTTTATTCTTATATCCATCTACTAACATACTCAAAACTCTTTTACATTCAGCTTTCATCTCTTCTCGTAACATATCTATGCCACATCAATTCTAACATACAATATATATGCACATATTATTTTTACATAAAAATTCCTTCCTGCTGCTACAACTGTTAGTATATGATGCCTTCTATCACCCTGACCAAGTGCAGATTGGTGGATGTCATCGAAAGCTTTGGTTCTTGGCAGATTTCGATTTTCTTTCGATTTATTTGGGACTTAAGTAAGGATTGAATTTACGAATCTTTAGAGATTTAAAGAGCTCACCCTATACGAACTAAGCAATCACAGTCAGAGCTTTTATATCGTAATACGTTACTGAACTAGACTGAACATAACGAAGCTTTCTTTGTACATGGTGCGTACCATCAAGTGAACGTTTTCGACTTGTCGATACATGTTATAAAAATTTAATTAACTGTATATGGTATGATACAAAAAGGTGCAGCCCCATTCCGCTTCCCTGATACACCTTTACGTTGCAGTTTTTAAATCATTTACACCCCGCGGTAATTGTGATCAATATATATAAAAAACCAAAATCAAAGTCGATTACGTAAATTGGTTTACATACTAATTTCTACAGGTGTCCATTTTTTTATTTGTATTTCTTAATATATTTAACATTTAAATTATAATACTTAAAACACATTACGCTGATCGCCTTAAGACATAAGGCGTTAAGTCTCGTCATATCAGCAATATCACCAGAAATATTCTTGTTGGTGCAGTAACCAAGGTATTTGTTACTCTAAAAATTGCTAAAACTAGTGGTAATTTTTAGAAAAGATTTAAATTTTTTGTATATCGATCGTATGGTGTAAGCGGTCGTCAATTCAGCACATTAATGTAATAGATAGTAACTAGTCTATTGTAATGAACGGACCACACCCCTTCCAAGAATTAGCCTCTAATTGAAGCACAAAACTGCAGTCATAACAGAATTTTTATATTTTTAGGTAATTAATTAAAATTTAAAGTATAAAAATAAAGTTTATAAAAGTAAACGGAATAGAAATAGCGAAAGGCTATAATTTTACAACGGTTGAAGCGAATAAAAAGTCTCCGAAACAACAGGACACATCTTTTTGTGTTTCTTTTAACGAGGCCAACTCTTGATGAGTTATCGCCTCTTCTACTCCTTTTCTTGCTGTCTTTGTTGGTACTGTCTACTTTCTCCAGTCGATTAACTGCCTATTATTTTAAAATTTGCGTAGTATAGTTATAGTATTCACGTAGTCCATAGCACATATTCAAAAGTAGTCGTTGCGACGGACCATGATAACAGTTTCTAGCTACATTATGGACTAAAGTTCTATTCATTCGAGTATCAATTGCTCCTCTCACTGGACCAGATATTTTTACAAGTATTCAAAGTATTATGTATATCTTTATATGATAAGATATATAATATCTGTTGTAGTAAATATTACCTAAATACTTTCTTAAAAAGTAACTAGATGGCGCTGTTCTTAATTTGTCTTCTGTTAATGAATAAGCCGTTTGTAGTAGTTGATATACTTTGCCGATAGATGGCACTATGATAAAAGTCCACATTTCTGTTTATTTTGTTTGTTACATGGTACAAAAATGTTGAATATATTTTATACGGAGACATATAACAGCCAATAGACATTTGCAGCTGAGAACTGTTGGCTTCCTGCAGGATATGTTCACTGATCGAATGGCAGCGGCTTTTCATTAGCTCTGTTATATCCTCAGTCTGTCTTATAGAAGGCATAGCTTTGACCTTACAAGTGTGTGACTGTTACTTTACTATCTCTACTTCTTGTCACTTAATAATTGCGGTCTTAATACGACGTTATTGACTTTAGTTTTCCTACGAATATCTTTATTTCAGATTTATTTATTTACTATTGCGCAATAATTTTACCTGTTATCAAATGAAATAGCTGCCATTTGAAATAATTATCACATATGAGGACAAAGATTTTGTTTTCAAACACGACAGAGGCATTTTAAACCGGTTACACCAGCAACCAACTTGTTTACAAATATAAGGATGCTTAGGACATTTTTAAAAATAATTATAACTGGTTGAACACAGCTGACATTATACTGGCTTTATATATTTTGATAATCTTAACTGCCTTCATGGCACAGCTGATAACCTCTTGTGTAATATGGAGGACCCGGGTTCGGATTTAGTTTGGATCATTTTTTTCGGGTGATATTGATGCCTTTGGTCATTATTATGGCAGCGAAGACTTTACCGGTTCCAGAGCTTGCGGATTCGAACTCCGCAAGCTAAACAAACTAAAATAAAATTATATAAGAGAAGAAAGCCGAAGGAAAGGAATTAAGACAGGTACGAAGAGATGAACAGAGATATAAGGGGAAAGAGATAATTCAAAACATAGTTTTAAATGTAATTCGTATCGTTACTTTTATCCCTTTGCACCCTGTTAATTTGGGGTCAAGAATCAAGTCAAGTGAGAATACATATTCACGTTTTCCTGGTTTTGTAGTTTCTGATACAATGATAGTAATCATACGACATGATCAACAGTTATAGTATTTTTATTTTACCTTTAACTAATGTACAGATTTTAAATTTAATTTCCTACAAACTAAGTCTAAAAAATTCAAAACATCTGGATATATTAGAGAATGTCATTTTAACTTATTTGCAACTTTTGTTTGGGATCAAACGCACCAGCGCGTTCTCCTTGGAGTAAATCAATTGGTTCTCAGCATCGAAGGCCATGCCGAAAGCATCCTGTATTTCCGCTACTTTCTCCAACGATTTGGTGACCTTGTTGACCCGGTATATCCCATCAGCGGAAACGACGAACACTTTGCCGTTCCTGTCCAGAACTATATCCCTGATTACGTCGACACTCTCAAACTCTTTGTAAAGTGCGGTGCCTTCCACTCCTCGCTGCTTGCCGAATAGACCGGTTCCGTTGCTGTATACCATGTAGTCTTCGTCGTCGATGACGAAGTAGTAAACTTTAGTTCCTGCAAGTTCTTCAACCGGCGTCGACTTGCCGTCAGCGTAGCTGTAAAGTGTTTGGCTGAGGAACTCGATGTAGTATAATACATCCTTGAAGAAGACATCCCAGACGTTCACGCCGGGGATGATCAGGTGCGCCTTGTTGCTCCGAGAATTCATCTTATAGACTCCTTTGTAGCCGCCAATGTACGAATTGTGGTGCTTCTGATCAACGGTTACAGAGAAGCCGTTGTTGACCTCGAGCTCGGTGAACTCTTTAGTCTTCAGATTGATTCTGGCGGTTTTGTAGTACACCTCGCCTGTTTGGTGGATGTAGCTGAAGTAAAGGTCGTTGGATTTGTAGTCGACGGCGAGGGAGGCGGGCTTGTAGACGTCGGCCTTCATCGGCTTCTCGGTGTAGTGTTTGCCGTCAAACAGCAAACCTTTGCAGACTTCGGCGCTACTTGCAGCGGCTTGCAGCGCCGCCAGGCAAACAAACACGAAACGAAGTGCCATCTGCAAGAGAAGAGTTTCATACTACTTTATAGTTAACTATTATAACTATTTGAAACCTTCTCAGTTACTGTTGTAACTTTCATGTTGTAAATCTGAAGCCTTAAAGTCATCTTCAACATCTCTGTGTTCCATCTGTTAATACATGACAGTCAGAATATTCTTTGCGAGTATGTATCACTTGACATCACGTGAAAATAAAGACAAGTGTTAATCAATTAAATAGAAAAACAATAAAACGAGCCAGGCGTCTACCGGACGAAGTCTCTTAGTATATAGCTAACAGATAAGTGTGCTGTTATTATAAACAATACAAAACAACTGTACTGTTTCTTATATTGTTTTATAAACAGCTAAGTGTACACTAAGTAATATATGTATTATTATTATTAATTAAGTAAAAAGTAGTAACTTTACTTACCGCTCCACTCATCGGCATCTTGTTCACAACTGCCGGGATATTCTGCGCATGCCCATAAAAATAACTTCTTTTACATTCACAGAAAAACTTATGGAGAGGGTTAAGCACTACAATTATCATCTTAGTTTCCTTCTGGTTCCTTCTGTAATAAATTAGTGCATTGACTCACACAGAGTGAGTCCATGCGGTTTATTTACCGTGATGATCAAGTGCAGGTTTGAGAAGTAAATAAGAATCTAATATGAGTAGAGTATTATTACAAATTAGGTTAGTTACCCAAAAAACTATAAAATTAGTAATCATTGACTTTTGAATGGAAGGTTTCATTCCAAAGAAACCTTTTTTATCTGTGTTATTTAATATTAGTTTAATTTTTCGTATAAACCTTAAGTTTAACACTTTAGTGTTTTGTAATGATGCCCCTAAATCTTTTTCTTGTTTATCTTTATTTTCATTAGACAGCGATGTTTGAGGTTATTGTAAGCACCGTAGTCTTTATCCGAAGTATTTTAAAAAATAACCAACTTATTATAATGTACAGTAAGTTTACTTTAATTTAGTAGGTAGTAATTTTTAATGCTGTTGTAGGTCTCCGTTAAGCAGAACATCTAGGTACCTCTTAACCACCGTCATGTTATGAAGAAGCGTATCACTTACTTTCAAGTAAACAATAGACAAACAGTCTCGTCGAATAAAATCAAGTATTTTTTAATTAATTTAGATTTACCGTCTCCACGCCTTTTCTGTTCGCTTATAACTAGTTCTTAAGACAAGTTCATACTAAACTACTTAACGCTGTTGTATGCGAACCCAAGCTTTGTTATTGCATTTTAAAACTGTTTATAAATTTTATTTATATTATCACCAACTAAATCGATGGTAATATTGCTAGTGATAAGTCGTTTCAATTCAATAATAATGTATATTGTAATATTAAAATGAATTTACTACTTTAACCGATTGAAGTCCCACTATTGAACAGCCTCTATTAATAGAGGAGGAATTTGGGCCGTCTCTAAGCACGCTGGCCCAATACAAGAGAGCTAGAGCCTCGTTTGTTGATTGAGCAGGTGAATTTGGCTTGGGTTCCGTGAGATATTGCGTGGGACCCTTTACATACCTTATACGGTAAGGATAGCGAGTGATACGCTTATACATAATATAGCGTTGATTAAAATGGTATACAAAGCACCAAATTGCGATCGTCGCCTACAAACGTAAGTGTTAAGTATTTTTAAGCTAAAGTAGATAATTAAACAATGGTCATACTAAAAGCACTATGAGTAAAATAGAAAAAAGTAGTGATTATTATATAATTTCTCACTAAGATATAGACAGAAATACTGTCATTTGTATGACCTTTCAATAATAATTTTTTATCAGATCTAAATTATTAGAAAAATAATTAAAAAATCTTTATTCAAAGTAAAGGTTATATAATACTTTGAGTCTAACTTCTGTGCTGTCTTGATAACCTAGTGGTTTTTACGCTGTCTCCCACTCCGATGGTAACGGGTTCGAATCCGGCCTGCACCAATGAATTTCTCAATATTACGTGTCAGTATAACACCTAATATCACGTGCTTTAACATATGTATCAAATCGCGTGGATATAAACATTAAAAATCTTCTGAGCTTGGTTTTCAATTGTGTTATAAAATCAGTGTCCTCTAACAAAATTTATCACAATTTTCTTTATTTACTTGACATTTACAACAACAGTAATAAAAATGAGATTCATGAACAATTGCCAAATAATCATTTTTGATAAAGCGATGTGACGAGAAAGTCGTTTAACTGATGGTAATTAATACACTTATCCATAACATGACGCTTAAGATGGTATACACAAGCACCACAGAGCTCATCGCTTTGTGACGCACGGTGTTAACTCTCGTTACCGCAGTAATTTCACAATCATACATCTCCCTTCAGTAAACACAGTAATGTTTGCACATTACTATTCGGCGGTAGGAATAGGAGATGCGGTGGTACCTACTTAGACGGTTTCGGAGATTTACCACCAGTAATAATATGAGTTACCGTGCTATATATACACAAGTCTAAAACATAACACCTCTCTTTTCGCGTCGGTGGATATTATGTTGTCTATGTGCAGTCAGCTTTAGTAGTTGTCACCGAGCTGATAGCGCGGAGCGGGTAAATACCTCAACATACAGTTTTTGTTTTTCCCCGCGTGCAGGTGCATCAGCCCAGCGCAAGGCTGCTGGTGCATCAGCATTTTCCTGTTGGACATGACCGTGCTTGATTAATAAGTTGAAGGTTATTGAATTTTTTTCCTGTTCGATTATGGCGCGGAAACATTTTTGAGTTTTGAAAGCTATTTCTTTTGATAATTGTCGACTGCGTGATGCAGTGGCTTGCCTTGATGCTTTGGAATTTCGGAGGCGGTATGATCTTTAAAACTCATCTGGCTAGCTTACTCTTAACATTGATACACAGAATAAAGTTATTACTACATTGTAGTGGTAGGAATATTTGACTACATTAATTATATAAGCTACAATGCCCTTTGAACGTTATGATCTGTAACAAAGTTTTAAAGGATCCATATTCTGTTGCTAGTCATCTGATAGTTGTAGAAAACTCCTTCCCCAAATCCTCTTCCCTTGTCTCTCTCATCATCATCATCATCATCATCTCAGCCTATTGCAGTCCACTGTCTCTCTTCTCTCTCTTATATTATATAATTTATATATATATATATG
>DWLS01005592.1:0-12530 GCA_018246255.1 Pachliopta kotzebuea | reverse complement strand
TACAAAAAAAGAAAGTACATAAGGATTTTCACAAAAGGCGGTCTTATCGCTAACCAGCGATCTCTGCCAGACAACCATATAACATAATATGTCATCTATATTATATTTTTGTAAAAAATCATTTAGGATTTAAACAAATATTTAATGGAAAAAGAACTTGAACAAATTGCTATGAATATAATAGATGGAATGCAATTATTAACAATGGAGAAAGTTATCTTGGTGACAATATTTAACACGATAGGGAAGTAAACTATAACATCAAAGACCTCTCGATTCCTCATACAATGAAAATTGCCTGTCTTGTCGGCATACTTAATGGGTAAATAGCATGTAGTGAAAGGGTCAAAAAGACAATATTGCACAAGTAGAATAAAATTTTTTTTAGGGATGAAATTTTTTTTAATTATGCAAATTGAATGACCTTACGTTTATATCGTAATTTTTTAATGTCATAAAAACAGTGTTATCTTAATTGTAATGGAAAGTAATCATATAATACACAGTAAAATTTCTTTATATTTCACCTTTCTACTAAAAATATAAGAGGAGTTCAAGAGAACCATGAAAAATTTTATAATCCTAGAGTACTTGCGACCATTATTAGAACTAGGAAATGGAACAGAATAGTTAAAAAATGTTTGAGACTGAAGACTATCAAAGTACTGCAACTCTCTTTTTTCCCAGCAAACACTAGTATACAAATTACTGCTTTACGACATTAATATTTTGTCATGTATATATAAATCACAATGTGTTATGCATTTTTTTGTATCAGTTTTATTTATGTTATATAAAACAAATAAAATTTTTACAACCTACAATTTGCCTTACCCTGTCATCTCTACGCGATGAACGATCGTCACGACGTGACGGTAATGATTTCTTCGAAGATGGTGGCGGTACAGCATTGTAGGAATTAGATTTGGGAGCACTAGTTTTTTGATTTTGCGTTGCTTTTGGTAAAACCTGCACACGAGTTGCGTTCCACTTTACTGGCATGTTTGTGTTATAAGTAGCTTCAACGAGCACTCGATCATTGACTTTCGGTATAACGCCTTTCGCACAAACTGAAGTTTGGTAGAAAACGTCATGATCTACAAAACCAAAGTCATTGTGAGTTTTAGTAACAGTGCCCGTAAAAACTCGTTGTTCATTTCCTTGTTGGGCTGGATTTGTTTGTGCATTCTGGTATAAACCAGGGTTCATACCACGTGGGGTTGGGTACGCAACAACATTGCCCGGATACATTTGACCTTGACTTATTTGATTCATTTGCATTTGACCAGCCATAGGCATTGCCATTCCACTCTGGGCCTGCATCATACTAGGATTAAATACAGCCTGTGTTTGTTGAAATGGCATTATACTTTGTTGTGACATCATAGAATTTGGATCCATTATTTGTGGATTAATGCCGGTAATGTTTGTGTTAACATTAGGCCGTGCCCATGGTGGATTCTTGGCACCGCTGCTTGTCTGCATTATTGAATATTACTATAGATTAACACTGGCACTGACTATTTTAAAAAATATAATCGCATATTTTATTAACTGTCAACTAACACAAATACAGATCTCTTTGTAACAAAATGGATGCAAAATGATTATGATTAACGAATTACCATAGATAAAATGTTTTATTTTGATGTGTGATGCTGATGAAGTTGCCAGTTATCAAACTAATTCTGTATAATATTTTTCATAAAATTTCCTGCTGTTTATAAAAAAACATTTCTGCAATTTTTGACTTTATAAGCAAATTGAAAATATTTTTTTTTTGTATAACATTATTATCATAATATTACCCTAATTCACGACCCAATAAAATAATTCTCAACAATCACATGCTCTCATTACTTCTTTCTACAATGCATAAAAATAAGTCTTAAACTAATATCAAAATACTTCTGTGCGGTTCTACCTACCAGTATATAAAAGCAAAACAAAATAGCTTCAGCTTATATTGTACATAGTTGATTATTTTCTGTATTCTTTTTAACTTTTACAAAAAATTTTATGTTGAATTCATTATTTCTGCGAGAGCTATATAAGAGGTAAAATAACGCGTTGTTACCCTCGACATCTTTAGTAGAGTATCAAAGAGCTCAGGATTCCATTATAAGGCTAATATCAGTTTCAACCATAGCCTTTCAAATGCTAGCAATAAGCAGGTCGCGGAGTAAAATATTGTAAGTTTATTACAGAGATGTCATGAATATCTGCAATTTTCCACCTTGAAGGTTATTGACATGCGCTGCATATTTGTTTAGTCTTCTAGAAATGATTTCGATAGTATTAGGCAATATTCATATTGGCAGTACCAGGTGATACCAGTCGTTCTTACGAATTACGCAGCACCAATTTAATGCAGACGCACAACGCGGAGATAGAAAAGTACTTCGCAATGCAGCATATTCCTCTGAGAACAGACAGGGATTATTCGCAATTACATAGTAAAAACAAATAATTTTATAGAGTAAGAGCCATTAATTTTGTAATGCCTTAACTTTTAAATAATTTTCTTATCAATATTATGATTAGTTATACAAATAACATCAATTACTACTAGTTCCTTGTACAACTTTCACGCTGCGAAATGACATAGTCTGGAAAATTTATTGTACGTACCAAGTTAGAGGATTTTTATCTTGAATAATAAATTCTAACTAGGCAATAGTTTTGATTACAAGATTTACATGTAATTAATGAGTAAATAATAGTACTAATGCCCTGGGTAACCCCTATTGTTTTATTAATATTAATTATATTGCAAGAACCTTGAGAACAAATATTTTTTGTCATGTTAATAAGATTACTCTTGCCACTATAGTTATTTAAGTTTATTTCAATTTAACAAATATTCTGGACAGGAACAGTATAAATAGCCTATAATTTTTCCGAAACGTTAAAAATTTGTTGCAACCTTGTCCCAATTATTCCACATTAAATTTATATGTTGTAATTTTCCTCTTAATGACATAAACTTTAAAACCCCTGATTTAATTTGGTGTTTTTGCAGTATAAAATAAAATATTTTTAGGCATAATCTGTCCTTAGTGGAAACCAATAATACTTGGAGACTAGCAGCGGCGTTGCTAACCGAGTTGAAGGTTTCCATTTTGTATCGGCTCTGAACCAAAGATTAATTCTAACGACTACGTATTTTATCACAGTTGTGTTCTAATTTAATAATATCATATTAAAATAGAAGATATATTAAAAGCATTACGTAAAAATTTATATATTAATTGTAGAGTTTTTATTTTCATAAGATATTTCGTCACAATTTTGTTCCTAATGTTTTGTTTAATTAACTGCTCACTCCTCTTTGCTGATAGATCTGATTTTAAAAAGTCCGTTGAAAAGTAAATAGTCACTTTTTCTAAAAACCTGACGATTTATTATCTTACCGGGGAACAAGTGTAGTTTTTCCTTATAATATTGCACTTATGTCAATAAGTTTTGCACTAATTACAAATTTTTTTGTGAAACGGTAATACAAATATTTATTTATCTAATTGTACATTTAACAAGCGGTTACACATATATTTTTAAAAGAATGAATTTGTTATATATACTCATATTAAACTTTACCCGCGTTTGTCTCATCTTCGAAGATCAACGATCATTCAAGTAAATTTCAGTAGCTCGCAATACTCGGTAGCGTATGCCTGTCTACGACTCACGCTTTATATTTCATAAACGTTAAATCGAGAAATGTATATTTTCTTTACATGAGGGAACGGTTTTTAGTGTACATAGTTCAGTTTTTTGTATGTTTTTATGTTTATAATTTTAATCTTCACCATGCTTATAAAAAGTTTCAAGGCAGTGTGTTATTTCAGTATTCGGGCAGTTCGCCAAACTTTAGGCAAACACTGCTTTTGATGCATTTAGTGACAAGTTAAAGATAATAAATAAACAACTATACTCAATGTGCAAGTAGACATAAAGCTGTGTTTAAAAGTTAGTGAATTGAGCGATAAATACATTAATATTTAATTGAAAACAATATTTGAAATAGTTTATTGTTTGATAAAAAATGTTAAAGTGTACAAAAGATTAATATAATTGACATATAATATTTGCTATATATTTAACTATGAGTGTAGAATCTATGAAAACTACTCAAGGTGAAGTTGATGTATTGGAATCTCAAAACATATCAATCAGAAATTCTAGAAGAAGAGAACAACCGATTAAAAAATCTTTTGGATTAAAATTGTGGGATTTATTGCAACCACTCGCACGGCTATGGGGTATTGTTACTGCTGTTGGTTAGTAATTATATTTCTTATTAAACTAAACGCATTAAACAAAATTTTTTCGAGACACTTAAAGAAAACTGAACATTTTTCACAAAAACAAAAACAAAAACTTTTCTATATGTAGATGAATGCAATTAAAAGAATTACATTTTATTCATTAGAAACATTTGTAAGTAAAAAAGTCGTCGTGATTGAAGATAAGAATTTTCTTTTATATAGTTAATTTTACTTTCAGCTAGTCGTGGATAACATATTTTTTCGACAACGTTAACATTACTAATAAGCTAGAGATCAACTATTCAAATACAATATCTAGTTACATGTACTTTCGAATCATTTAATTGTGATATAAACATTAAGACTTTAAACACTACTTCTAAAATTTATGAAATTACATTTAAAATAAATATGACATGTGATAATAATTAGTCATAAAGAAAGTACGAAGACACATTTAAGTAACCATTCAATTTATCTATAAGGTTGTTAGTAGCCCTCTGTTGACCGTGTAGGTAGGTACCGACCGCGGTTTAGGCAGCTTCTCTTCCTGCCGCGAAACAGTACAAACATTACTATTCAGGCTTGAAGAAGTTAGCCAGTGAGTTTACTGAAGTAACGAGACTTAACAGCTTATGTCTCAAGGCGATGTGCGCAATGTGGTGCAGTGTATATCACCTTAACTAACGCCACATTATTATGGGCAGGTATATCACATACCACCAGGGAAACAACTTGTTGGTATCGACGCTTCGAAGAAAAAAAAAAAGGAAAAACACCGTTAAACTGATCGAGAAGTAGTGTATTCGGACGTGGAAAATATTTCGCGCAGTCTATTTATAGCAATATTCATCTTCTAACATAAACCATTTTATTCTTAAAATTATTTAGTTTCATAGTGTTAAAAATTTATGAAGCTAGAACTAGCAAAATCGGATCATTACACAAATTGCCTTGATATAAAATCTTGCAACAAGAATATTTATCGTGCAAGATTATAGAATATTTTTTTACCTGCTTTCATTTATTCATTTTAAAAATTATGCATAAATTTATTAAAAATGAAAGATTTTAATAGCAAAGTAATAAGCATATATCTATATATTATTATTAAAAAATATATATACGTTATAAATTCTTTCAGTACAGTACCTTGTAAGTATTTAAGATACAAGTATATTTAACGCAATATTTAGCACACATACGTGCAATTTATTCAAAATAAGTACATATATACACTAGTGATAAAAACTATACACGTATGTACTAAATTTATATATTAATATGATTTTAATTATAATTAGCTTATATTTTTATTACTATGGTAATAAATTATTATAGTAATGTGTGGAAAATTTTGATTTAAAACCGAAAATGAATATAATCATCATACATCATCTCGAATAATCGATCTTAACGAATGACATCAATTGCTTGCAATTGCTATTACGTAGTATGTACCTTTGATATATTATACAACAGCTTATTATATATCTTCCTCTTTTTCATTACCTTTGCTTATCTTGTTTATATCTACACCGAAGTAAAATGGTAACTTCCTCATTCTCTAATTAGTTGCCTATCTCCAATGGAGTTTACTTATACTTTAACAGACATATTTAGATTTAGATTGACATAGATTATTTAGCAGCTCTTGAATTTTTAAAAGGTATCCAAGAAAGTCATTCACATCGCGCTAATCAAACTGTTAACAAGGATTATCGAATTAAGGATATGATGCTTTTGTATTTTCAGTGACATCGGATGCCAACTAACTTAACTTTAATACAGAACTTTATGGAAGTTAACATTAAAGCGTCTGGAGATGAAAATTTAATGATGCCTTAATATATTTTTAATCTTATTCAATACATTTCTTCTGCCATCAAGTAGTAATGTGTAAATATGTTTCGGTTTAACGTCGCAGTACTTGCTGTAAGTTGTAGTAACGACGTTTCATCTAATGTCTTATTATAGTATATGATTCTACGTGTTTATAGGTGTATCATTTAATATCTGGAGAACATTTTTTTTGGATCGCCATTTTGAAATAAAAAGAATATATCTTTTAGTATAAACATTCGTTTTTTAATAATCCTTCTAACTTAGTGCGATAAACTTATTATTATTAAAATTTGCTTGATCTTTGTAGCTCGTTGATTATTTATGAACTCGGTTAGTTTACGTCCTTGCTCGAAATGTTGCCGCGGAAAGTTTTCAAATACAACCGAAATCAATTAAGAAATTGTGGGTGAAAGTGCACCTCGCCGCTTTACCTAGATGGTGCAAAATTAATGAAAAAACAAAATAAAAATCATTAATTTATGTTGCAGTTTTGAGTGGAGCCGGAGCGGAACTAATGGTACTTGGTTATGAAGTTGCTCCAGCATTCTTGTAAGTGTAATAATTCATTATTTTAAATAAAAATTATCTTATACTTTTTTCCACTAGCAGTCTATAGAATAAGAACAAAATTACTGTGTAATTTAAAAACATTTCTTACAAAAGAAGCGTACCTAACAACCTTTCACATTTATCGGAGTAATCATTTCGAAGATTAATGATGCCAAATAATTTATATCTTCCTTTTTATGGACATATTTATTTAAAAGTAGTAGTAGTTTTAGAGAATAAGAAGGGATTAACGGACAGGCTAGTAATATTTTTTAATTGTCAAGATTTTGTTTCATATAAAAACTCATAAATATTGAGTTAAAGGCAGCTATTTATGTATTATAGATAGACACTACAATTTATACTATTGTGGACCCTAATTATTATTGGTATAATTTTATAACTTTGTGTTTGGAACATGAAAGTTGTAAAAACTTCGTTCTAGTGATAGAAAGAATTTTCGGTTACCGACATTATTTCACAAATAGAATTATTGTACTGCAACATTTGCGAAAATAAATGTCTTTAGGTTTAATCTCACGAAGAGTACGACAGTATGCAGAAACGCGCGCAACCTTCCAGTTGAACCACAAGTTTTAGTTTAAAATAAATTTGAAATTAAAATTTTTTGAATTTTTAAGACCTCGTTCATTTACACATTGTATTGTTAAATTTAAACATAGATAGGACTCTAGGTACAATAATACTACAACAATAATACCTTGCGTATGATCAATTAAAATATATTATTAATACGTATATTTATATACTATAACTTGCTAAATTTACGAATGCGAATATTTGTTACATTACGACTTCGAACCATTAAATTAGGCAAGTCAAAGTTTGGTAATAAAAAAATCTTTTGGAGTTTGCGTCACGAGGGCGTTAAAACACGCAACTTTGACGTGTTTCAGCCAATATTGTTCTGCAGAGAGTTGCTTTATTATTGTGAAGCGTAGTGCTTAGAAAAAGTGCTCGTTAGTGTGGTCCTTATGTGCAGTGTTCATTAACCTGGAATCCGTATACTACTTCTTCCTTTTTTTTCGCAATTTAAATGACTTCGTTATAATATTATTATTTGAATTTGAAAAAGCAGTTGGCAAACGGTAAACGGGCTATACTTTGAGTCGGGCAGAGATTAATATATTTGTTTATTACGAATAATAATATATTGGTCATTTAGTAAGAACGAACTTTAAAGATACTGCATTTTAACGATGGCCTAATACTTGACCTCAATCATGTATGATGTTAAGTGACAATAAAGCCAGAGATAGCGAGTAGTGCTCGCCTGCGTACGTTGATAGTCCAAGTAAATATTTATGTAAATACTTTTACCGGTTGTAGGTTGCTGTAGCCGGTGACTATTTAGGTTACTAGGTACCACTGCAGCTCCTATTTCAGCTGACAGCATGAATACATTACTATGTTCCGGTTTGAAGGATGTTTTAAATAGAGTGATATTACGGAGGTAACGAGTTCTAACAACTTGTTCCTCAAGGCGATGAGCGCAATGTGGTGCAGTGTAGTGGAAGGCGTCGTTCCTTCCACGACCGGGGCATCTTTCCCGGATGTGGTCTCAGCGTTTCGCGTCCTTCGGCGGCTGGAGCTGGACACGAGTCTGGTCCAGATGCTCACTGGGCACGGGGGATTTTCGGAATACTTGCACCGTTTCAAGTGTAAGGAGTCCCTCGTGTCTTTGTGACCCAGCGGTGGACCAGACCGTCGTGCACATCTTTACTTCCTGTCCTTTATTTACGGTAAAAAAATGGATGCCGAAATAGAACTCGGCGAAAAGATTAGCGTGGGTAGCATCGCCTCTCTGGTGAGTGACGACAAAAGTCGGCCCCATCTTTATAAAGTATGTAAAAAAGTGATAGGAAAAGTAATAAATATAAATAAAACTGTAAACGAATACTTTGGAAAATGTTAAAGGTAAATGTAAAATGGTAAATATTAAAAGTAAAAGATAATAAAGAAAAAATGTATACTGTATACTAAATAGATAAGCAAAAATGTAAAAATATAAAATAAAGTTAAAGATAAATATTGTAATGATATGGCGGTTTTTGGAATGAGAGGCGATGCGTTGATGAGAAAAAGGAATGGAAGAAAGATAATATGGAGTGAAAGGATAGAATATGGAAAGATAGGAAATAAATAGAAAAAGGAAAATTAATAAATAAAGAAATCCAAATTCCTTACCCACCATCACTTGACCAGCGCCACGTTGATATGGGCAGGCGTATCGGGTGAACGCTTTGCGCATCTCGTCATTCCGTCGTATAGAAAAAAAGTTTACAACTAAGCAACGATTTAAAATTTATTAAATTTGTATTTCTAGCAAACTGACGGAGATTTTATCAGAAATGGTTTAATAAAGTGTACAATATTGCTTTGTTTGCAGCGATAAGCGGTCAGTAATTTGTATAACATTATTTGTTTACGGATAATGTATATTTGTAATGGCGTATATTTAGGGAACATTTTGTTTGTGCAGAGTTGGCGCCGTTTTAGTTTTCCTTTTGGAAACGATGTGGGTTGTGGCGCTATTCGTGGATCTGTTGTGTCGGCGCGGAGAGTACACGCTGTCACTGCGCTGCTGGGACTTCACGCGGTGGTCATGCGGCCGGGCTAGAGCACCGTTTTATGCATGTGCCGCTACCGCAATACTGTTTGCTAATCTCACTCTTCTGGCTGCAGTAGCAGGTAAAAATCAAATAAATTATGTTTTATCGTCTATAATTTAAATATGTTAATGAGATAAAAGGCGAAGTTCAAGAGCGAACGTTACGGAGAATCCCCGTAGGCGGCCTATGCCCCTTCCACGGAACGCAGAATATAAATTTAAATGTAATTTTTTTTACGAAGTTTCGAGTTCGACATTGACCTGATGTGAAGCGGTATGTCTCTTTTTTACAAAGTAGTTAGGATTAACTTGTAGAAAACGAATCTACGATGGTATTAATGAAGACGGTCCTCCGGCAACAGAGACCTACTGTAATTTTTTTATTGATATTAACTAATGTCTACTTTATCTTATTAAATATCTTTCCATACATTATATACTGAAAGAAAGAACTTTGTTGCCTACGCTTTGTGTACTGACATAGTGACATGACATACTTTTCTAGTTGTGACAACCGCAAGAGGCTCGGGAAAGATGCCAACTTGTCAATTTTCAGTGTTCGAACTTGTATTTAGATTTGGATAAATAACATTTAATGGACCCACCAACATTAATGATTCTAATCTCTATATGTTGTTCTATAATGTTACCTTTTTTCCTCTTAAGTGTCCTTCATTTAATAACATTCAAATAGATATCTAACTAAGACTTTTTACGTAAAATCGGTATAAGGTTATATCGTTAATCTTCATTAACTCTTAATTACTTTTCGTGTATATCATCACAGCAATTAGTCGAATTATTCGGGTCCATATATTTTTTTATTAATTATATACAGAATTCATATGATTTTTAGCTTTAATAGTAACCATAACATGTATCTGAATACTGTACATAATTCTTTTGTTCATCGTAGGCTAGGAGATCATAGTTTTTAAAGATTTTATATAAAGATAATACACGAAAAAACAACTTAAAAATACAGTTCAAAATTTGTAAAATGTTGTAGCATATTTTTTGTAACCTTGGATATAACAAATATGTTTTTTGGTAATAACTATGTAACAAACGTAACTAACTTAATAAATAAGCTGTATACTGTTACTAAGTTTTACTAACCTCATATGGACCTAATGTCTGAAATAAAGAATTATTTATTTATTAATAATGTAACTTATTTTAGTTCGTTGTTTTAACAGCGGGATTCCTCTACAATACGCGGAAAGGTCGGCATGACGTACATAATTTTTTCGTATTTTGTTTTGACAGCTTTCATGAGATTTTAAATTAAAATTATTCAATTATTGTTGCCGATGTGTCGTCATGTTTTAGGATTATTGGCAAGCTTGTCGGATTTATGAAGCAAATACGGAATAATTTCTTTTTAGAGATTTTGTACTCGTTAATTAAGTATTCGTAAATTCCTCGGGGTCCGGAAAATGACAGTTTTAATAGCGGTTAACAGCATTAAAGTTCAAATATTACAAAATTACATGCAAGAAAATCATAACATGTTCCAAAATATTGATCGAACAGATTCAGGTATGTAACTAAATGATTATTATCAATTTTGTTTTTATTAATTAAATTTATAAAATATAAATTTTTAATCATTGGTAGAAAGAGATAAGAAAATATCTGTCGCACAAATGAAATTAACTAAAGCAAGATTATATAGTGATGTTTCTTTTTTTATTAGTAGCTAAATATTATTTGCCTCCCCTAAAATTTTAGTTTGATATTATTTCGGGTAATTACTGAAAATTATTACAAATTTAGATCATCAATTTTATTCAAAGATTTACAGCTAGTAAGTAAGTCCCTGTTGCCGGATACCATCTAGTTAAATACCACCGTAACTCCTATTGCAGCCGACAAAAAGCAATAACGTGTTCCGTTTATTCAAAGACCGTTGTAGGTAGTCAAATTACTAGGGTAACGTGTCTTAACACTTTTTGCACTTAGGTCACGAACGTGCGAATTTTGCGTGTATTCCATCTGAACCAGAGTCATGTTATTAGGTGCAAGTGTATCTCTTATCATCATGCGAACGTCTTGCTTGTCTTGTCGTCTTGACGAATAAAAAAATACGAAATTGTATTCTTTTTTTTTATTAGGTGGACTACTGTTGGTTCAGGCCGCTTTACGAGCAGCGGCGCCTTTCTCTCCATACGCTAGTCATGGACCTCACTCACCCAGAGCGGGCAGCTCCCTGTTGAGTCAACACGACTCACCCCTACCCGATGTATTCTACAATGCCGCCCATTCTGCTGATGACAGGTTCACATTTAATATTTTGTTATTTAAAATTTTTCCATTCTGATAATATATATCGCGAAGTACACCATAAAAAAGCCATGTTTTATTTGTAAAATTAATTAAAATAACGTAGCGGTTATTAACAACGACATAAACAGAATTAAAATACATTTTCTATAAAAAATACATTTACAGTAAAGAAATCAAACAAGTTAGTATTAAATGTCTGATAAATTTATTATGTTTCAAGAAAACATGAAAACGAGTGTAATCATATTTAATTTCGTATTATAATATTGTGCAAAAATACTTATTATGTAGTATTATAATTAAGTACAAAGTAAAATAATATTCAATTAACTACTGTATCATATACCAAATTAGGTCTTGAAAAGCGGTTTGAAAAGTTATATATTTTTGGGTAGCACTTAGCAGTTAAATCTAAAAACTTTAGGTGCTATAAAAGGTTACATTATCAAACATTTTTGAATTTCTTTATTTTCTTGGTACATATGAAATTCTTTTTACCCACACTGTTTTCATATCCATCATATAAAGGAACTTTGATACTTTGTTCCTCTTAGCATATTAGCAAATTTAATGGCACAGCACCAGATTGTGCTTCTTTTCTTGAGACACAAAATGTTAAGTCTGGTAAAAAGATGACAATATTAGCGATATTTTTTTAATACCTAATCCATAAAATCGCTTTATATTGAAATACGTGTTTATATGTTGATTTGTCACCTGTCTTGTTTGAATTAATACACTAAGTTAAGCGTAGTTGTCAATAGACAGACTTTATAAAGCAAAAAGGAATACACGGTGTGTTTTTGTTTCCTAGCAGCAGCCGGTGCTGTATTAAAGTTCAAAGGTTTTGGTCCGGAAAGCGCAAACTGCTCGGAGTCTTTTGTAAATAATGACGTGACACTAATAAACTTTCTAGCTTAAAGAGATTTTGTTGACATTATTCGAGG
>DWLS01005591.1:0-12533 GCA_018246255.1 Pachliopta kotzebuea | reverse complement strand
TTATAATATTAAGGTTTTTTATGATGAGTAGTTCACTTGGTGGTAAGTGATAAGCTTTGCCCACAGCAATGCAACATTGTTTAAATGCAGGAGAGAAAAATATATACAGTAAATGTAAAAGAAATGAAAGAGATGCTAATGACAGAAGAAAGCTAAATAGGTAATGTCTGGGAAACAAAAGAAAAAGAAATAAAACTAAAAGTAAAGTAGAATTCTCTGTCCCTCTATACAGGGGAACAATATAAAACAATGGGAAGAAATAAAATAATACTAATATATGGTAAAACTGAACTAAATTGTATGTAGCCAAAGATCAGCATAAGTGGTGTTCCTTGGGAGAGGTCTATATCCAGCAGTAGTCTGATACAGCCTGTTGGTGAGGGTGACGATGAAATGATAAAATGGCACAAATATGGAGTTAAAATAAAATAGATTCAAAACAAAAATATTGTCTATACCTAATTTTTTTTATATTCTCTAACCAACAACTCCAAAGGGATACTTCGATGTTTAACAGACAGAACACAATGCTCCCTTCTGTCTAACCACCACATCTCATAACTGAGGACCATTGACAGAATAATTCAAAATAACAGCACATATACATTTTTTGAAACGACGACTTAGTGGTAAATGATATGCTGGCCCATGGATCCGGTTATGACAATATATTAGACACAATGCACCATATTTTGGTCATTACTTTGAGACATAAAGGTAATAAAACAACTCCTAACATAGTATGTCTATATCATCATCAGCCGATAGATATCCACTGCTAGATATGTCTAAATAACAACTAATAATTGCTGCATTATCAAGCTAACATATTATACTACAAAATAGATTATTGTAAAAAAAAAAATAGATAAATGTGTAGTAGAGTTGATAACTTGAAAAGTTAAATATTTAATTTATTCGTTTACAAAACATTTACTTAAACTAATGAATAAATTTTTAATGACTAGATAAATTTAAGAGGTTATGGACTCTTTGTTCTTTTCTGTTATCATCAAAATAAATAAGCAAAATTAATATTTAGGACATTGTTTACCTTTTTCCCTTTACCAGTTCGAGGCACTTCAGTCCACATTTCTTTAACGTTTTCTAAAACCATGTTACAATGCCGGTCGAAGGCTTTCACACGTCCCAAAAGTTTCTTATTATTACGACAGTTAATTAAAACTTGCGTATTGTTCTTAACCGACTGTGTGAGAACTGAAAGGGGTCCTGTACTGAATTCCTCTTCCTCTATTTTAGACAATTCCTCTAAAGTCATTTCGGAGCGTGGCTTGGAAGTAGTCGCCCTGAAAAGATAACATAGCCCATGATTTTTTTTTTCCCCAACAAATATTATACTCACGTAAGTTAGACTTACATTGTGTATTTTGTATAAATATATTTAGTGAAATATAACCAAACAACTTTTGAATTAAGAAAATTTTTTTGGACCACACTAATTACAGTTTCATGGAAGCCATATGAACGCTAGTATCACAGATATTGTACAAACTCATTGTCACAGATTATAAATATAAACATTAAAATAGGATCTGGTTCTATTTTGTTGTTATTATTAAAAAAAACACATGTTCGCCGAAATAGCGTAATGAAATTGATGTTTTATTATATATTAGAACATTTTTTTATGCAGTGCCTTTATAATAATTATTACATAATGTTAAACAATATAATGCTAAAATTATAATACATTTATTAAGTTATTTTATTTGTGATTTTATCAGGAATGTTCCATTAATACTGTACAGGACAATATTGATTAAAATAAATGTCTTAGTTTCAAAATAATCAGTTTTTATGTTTTTAATTTAAATTTTTTTTGAATATTACGTATCATATCACGCGTATCCGCCGCAAGTTGCGTTAGTCACGCCACAGACTTGCCGAAATATAGAGAATTGGGCAACTATCGGTAACCATTAAGAGCCAACAAGAAACACCAAAAAAACCTCTTAAAGAAGAATCAGAATGTTTAAAGAAATATTATGTAATTTATCCACTATAAAATTGTATTATTTCTATAATATATTGATATTTTTCTCTCGCTATTCAACATCCCTCACAAATACCATTTTAAAAGCTTTTCCTTATTTTCTGCTTTGACAATAGTTTTTAACGTTTAATTACATTTCCCGGTAATTTTTGTTATTAAACGATTTATAAAACTTCAGGGGAATCCAACATCATAATACCTATAAATAAGCGCGAACCTAGTGACATCTGACGTTTAGAAAATACACTATTTTAGAGTTTTAGGTAATAAATTAATATTAGAATGAAAGAATATATACTACTCTAATGAGATGATTATAATGATATAAGTGAATATGGGAAAATAAATCACAAGTAATTAAGTTTTTAAAGATGACATTAAAACTAATAAAATCAATTATTATATTTTCTAAGAGAGACTTGAAACTAAAATGCCAAAATGGTGTACATACAAATCAAAATGCTCTCATGTAGCAATAAATTTTTAGTTCTGTTGATAATTTTTTGGTTTGTGAGATGTAATTTACAGAATAATAAAAAAAACTTTTTTTTTATGGTAATAATTTGTAATATTTTTTATGTATATTTTATTCCAGTTAATCGTTTCACAACTATAATTTCTTGTTTGTCGCACGGGAATTATGCAAACATATTCAGATTTAGTACTATGAAAAAGTTTAATATCCGGTGAATTAAATATATAAAAGGTTTCATAGATCACTTTGTTTATTATAACTGTCGTTCTCGCTTTGTAACAACGATCTTGTTGAAGTTAAAAGTTATTTCATACTCGTTTAGTTGATTAAATCAATGTGTTTATTATGCGTAAGTAATTTTTTCTTTATTTCCTTTAAATCAATACATTATGATTTACAAGAAAATCAATATTTCGTATTTAAAAAGTTTAACGATTTGATTAGTAATGACGTACTTATACTGTGTAAATATTTTTAACAAATAATAGTTTTTTGTCATTACATGACTATAAATGGGCTCTTTATTTTATAGAGTTATTTTACAATTGTTTAGAGATAGGTTGGACAACTGAGTTAGATTTATTTTTTGCGGCACATTTATGCTAAATTGGTGAGATAAGTTTTAATCATACCACAAAATATTCGCGACTTTTTATTATAAGTAAGTTTTGTTCTTGGAAATAAGTAGATTGTATTACGATGAATATTATATGTAATTTTCGTGCAAAAATCTATCATTTACTTTTTGTGTCCTGTATTTCGTTTTATATTATCCGAATAAGAATTATTTTTTAAGCAAACTTAATAGCGTTTGAAATGATATTAAACTGTATATTTAAAAAAAACTTAATTTATAGTTTATAATTACGGTAATTCTCATGTTATTCAAAAGTTATTTACATCCACCTTCATACGTACCATATAAGATAATAGGCTTGTCAATGTACCCCCTATAACTTTTTTATTCCTATCATTTATTTGTGGCTCCTTGTTATATTTTAGTACGTTTATTGTTTTTGATACATTTTGTTTATTTTTTGTTGAAGGAAATAAATTTGTTGTTAACTAAATAGAATGAGTTCAAAATTTCAAACAAACGGTGTGCTGACGAACGGTGTGGATTATTTCTGTCTTGTCTGCGAGAGCCGGCTTCATCATGAAGCTGAAGCATTTGCTCACATAGGAAAGCCAGTGCATAAAAAAAAGTTTGATGCGACGGATTACTTCGAGAACAAAGAAAATTATGTGAGAAAGGTATGATACTCACTTAAAAGATTAATTAAGTTCTTTTTACCAAAGCTTTATAAAGAGCTTCAGCAATATTTTCTTTCATGACATTTTAGACGCTTTAATCAAATTTTGATTGTTTTACTGCTAGTGGTATATTATTAAAAATTTCTAAATAAACTCAATTCTTTTGTATAATATAAAAAAATATGTCGAAAAAAGATTTATTAATCCCAATTGGACAAATGTTAATTCTTGTTTTCCGGATTATTTATCAATTCATACAATTTAGCGATGTATTTAAGGATCTATTTATCCGAGAACAAGGCAATGGTTTTTTTATGTATTACGCACAATTGTTTTTGATTATTATTTAAAATTAACTGAAATACCTCATACTTTAGTTGATTTGAAAAAAAAATCGAACGAAGTCGTAAATAAATAGCTGTTTATTTCATTTGAAAGTTTCTGTATTTAGTTTCTATTTTACATCAGCCATTTTTTTTCGCTTTATTGTGACAAACGGATGTATATTTTTTATCAAAAATGTTCTGTATGAATACCGTTCTAGGTATATTTGCCGTTTTACACTATTTGATTTCAATCTTCTGTATAGGTATGTTTCACTGGTCGTTATATTTGCCGCATCCGGTTCATGAGAACAAACTCGATGTTATATTATTTAATTATGTATTTGCATTGGATAAACTTTTTGCATTGATAAATTGTTAGGAAGTAAGAATTAATCTAAATTGGCTATTTATTTATTATATAGAGATTTCGTCTTATTGAATAACCATTAAATGATTTTTTTAAAAGTTTTATAAAACGTGAATGTTGTTTCTATATAACATTACCGATTTCCTGTTGCGGTTAGATATAATGTACTTTTATATTGGATGTGACCCATTTCCAATGAAAATCTTTATTTTAGTTTGTGGTTTTAACAACTCTATTACCACTTTCGTGTGATGGTTAAATGAGACTCCTTCGCCAACTACATAAATTTTTAAGTCAAATTATTATATATAATTTGCTACAAACCAGTAAGACACATTTATACAAAGCGAGTGTATTTCAGATCAGCAAGTGGTACTTCTGTGAATTGTGTAGCCATCTATTGCCCACCGCCGCTAGAGTGCGCTTGCACGTGGCCGAACCTCGGCACTTGGAGAACAAGAGCACCAGGATATTACAAAGAATAGAAACATGTATCGTGGCATTCTCACGTGTCCAAATAGACGACAAAGCGTGGCATGGGATCATAGATGAAACTTGTGCCATTTGCAACACTGAATTCGACGATCTAAGCATTCACTTAAATGAAAATAATCATATTATAAAATTAATCCAAAGCAAGATTGAATTTGATTCAGATAAAAATGTTTTTCGTAAGGTAAGTTATACGATGGAGTCAGATCGTGCGCTCCAGACAGGAACGTTAACACAGCTCATGATCCTCAATCTTGGGCTTTAACTTCAGATAGTTCACTCACACGCTCAACTTTTAATAAATCACTTATACACAACACCCAACACTCACTGCAAATATCTTTAATTGTTACTTATAGTTATACAGTAATGTTACCTGTACGAGAGTTGGAGACCTGCTGACCTGTAACACGGGTTTGTAACCTATCACAGGCACCAGCGATCCACAAACATTGTAAAGCATATAAATAGCTACAAATTCCGTTCTTTGTAAATTTCTTTAGTTTGTGGTTAAAAATAAATATATTTTTATTTATTTATTTTTAGAGAACGAGAGATAAAGTTTTTAGTACCTTATGTTTCTACTCTTGGGCCCTGGCCTAAGCTTTTTAAAAAAGTTCGGTTAGCTATATTGAAAACTGAAAGCTTAGTTTGTAAGTCGGCTGTGCCTACTATGTCTTGAAGTCTCGATTTTTAACTTGAACGACGATTCAAGCTCTGTGAAAGTCAAATTTATTTCATAGACATACATGATCTCTTAATTTTTACTTAGCTAGTACAGTGGATATTTTTTTTCATTCGAAGTGACAAGACTAACAATGCGTTCACCTCATTGTACACTTACAATCGTGATTGCATTGTAAGTGTATCACTATACATAACTCATAACATTGTATACACAGCACCATATTATGCTTGTCTCGAGACCTCAGTTGTTACATCTCGTTGCCCCAGTTATTTCATTAACTTAGAATGTGTTCAAACTTGAATAAAGAAATGTTTATACTCTACTATTTGGCGGCTTAATTAGGACTTGAAGTGGTGGTACCTACTTAGACTCTCTGGAAACAGAGACCTGCCAACACCAGTAATTAAATGACTTTATATTTCTCCTTGTCAGAGAAGGCCACGTGTAGGCCTATTTTGGCAACAATAAGAATGTAGGTTTTTTTTTATTATATATTTCATAACAGTTAAACCATTTTTAGGTGTGAACCCAAAAAAAACAATTTTATTCATGTAACCATTATAATTACTGCATTTTTTTAGGTTGATGATAGCTCTGTCCAGTGTATCACATGTAATATGATCATTGGAATGAATTCTATGGATATTCATTTCAAGGAAACTGAACACAAGAACCTTTATCAAGGTTGTTGTGATGCCTATGAAACAAGAAAGAAAAATTCAGCATTAGACAAAAATGTACTTTTAAAATCAAATAAAAACAATGACAAAGTTAAATCAAAGGAAGATAACATTTTAAATATTCAGGAATGTTCTAATAAAGTGGATGTTGAACATATGACTACATATTCTGCAGAAATTGATGATAGAGAGATATGTGAAATTATGAATGCAAAGGACTATATAACTACTAACTCAGATGGAAATGTATGGTGCATATTGTGTAATTGGATAATAGTTTGTGATATTAATAGTCACATAAATGATTCCCATCACAAAACTATCCTTAAGTTGCATAAAAACCGCCTTGAAAAGCTAAATGCCAGTAAAAAAATCACTACAGCTCAAAGAGATATGGAAACTGTAGAAAACACTCCAATTACTACTAAACAAAATATTCATAATCTACCAGATATTTCAGATTTTGTTGAAAAGTTTCAAGACAATTCTATACATATAAATTTTGAATTGCAAAAAGCTATTTGCAAGAAGTGTACAAAACAATTACATTTTAATGTATCATCTATTGAAGATCATATTGAAGAGCATCTAAGAAATAATGAAAAAGTAAATAATAAAAAACCTATTGAAAAGGCTACTAGCACAGAAATTCAGGGAGAAGAGGATTGTGCCGTTAATAAGACACCTTTAGACACAGAGCCTGATTCAAAGAGCAAACACAAAGAGCAGGATATGAAACAAGATGATTTAGATCCAAAAGAGGACAAACCCTCGAGTGATGTGGAAGGTGATGTAGAAAATTATATCAAACAAAATGATATGACAAGTTCTAGCAATAAAAACACAGTGTATTGTACGAAATGCAATTCAAACATACCATATTCTTTAAAAAGTTTAAAAGAACATGTTAATGGAGTAGGTCATCAAAGAAAGGTCAAAGATGAAAAGGCAAAGGCTGATCTTTTTAAAACTAAACTGGAGCAGTCCACAGAGGGTAATCTAATTAAAGTAAAAACATCTACTTACATAACAAAATTTTTTTTCACGAATGGATTAAATCGAGATGTTATAATTAACGAGAACATATGTATAAATTTTTTTAGTATGTTGTTACTCATTAATGTGGGTCCCAAATTTAAATGTTTACTATGTAATGCACAAATACGCAAGAATCAATGGAAACTGCATATAGAAACGAAAAATCATGATAATGACCTTGACGAATGTCGTGTGGTGATATCACGCGATCATGATGACGAATTTATAAGAGAGGTAAGGATATCAATTTTTAATTTCTGTACTCAGTAATAAAGCTGGTATAGTTTACAATATTTTAGTTCTAGTTAAGGATGTAGTTAGTGAAATTACTCTGATAATGAGATACAACGTTTAACTTAAGGCGCCGCAACACATGGTGGTGCAGTGTATATTATCTTAATTAGCGCAGTGTTGTGGGAGGTGTTTCGTTTATCTATATTTAGGGATGGACGTCTTTGTATTATCCCTTTACTATATCAAAAAAAAAATATAGTACACATTTAATATCATCAAAAATATTTGATGGAGTAATAGATTATATTAATATATGTTAAATAAAACTAGGTATAAGAGCTCTATACATATTGACAAATTAACTTCTAATACAAATCTTGGTCGTTATTTGGTTTCTTTTTTATTCTATATGGTGAGGACACGAACGAGACGTTCACCTGATGATAAGTGCTGCGCTCGACAATAATAAAGCAGCGCTGGTTAAGATAGTATCCACAGCACCACATTGCGCTCGTCGCCTTGAGACATGATGTGTTAATTCTCGTTACAGCAGTAATTTCACTAGCACACAGCTCTACGAATCATATTTACAATACCACTATAGCATGGGAGGCCTTCAAGAAAAGAGCGTATCAATTCCTCCTTCAAGGTCTGGACCACAGTTAGGGCCATGTGAGCGTTGCGACTGTCTATTGTCGTCTGTAATCACATCATGTGTACTGTTAGCATCTTTGCCTATTTTCCTAAAAAAGTAGGAAACTAGCCACCTTCAAAGAAATCTTAAGAACAATTAAACACATGTACCACATGTGTAGTGTTAGTATTCTTTCCTATCGGTATCGCTCTTGACAGAGCAGGTGTTGGTGGCAGTGGTGAAGTGATGATGAGACATTTACTGCCGATTTTATCTAGTCGGTTTACCTCATAGGCAATCTTCATCTTAGCCTGGTACGCTAGAGATGATGATGCAGGGAAAGGTCCCAAGACCACAACTCTCTCAATAGCCATCTCTTTGTTAGCGGTAATATGACATACGGAGGAGGCGATGCATGAGAGAAGGTATACTCTTATATATATGTAAGAAAAGGAATGGAAGAAATTGAGGTATGAAAGAGGAATAAAATTAGAAACAATAGATATACGAAAGAAAGAGAAAAATAGACTCTTAACCAAAACACGAAGGAGGAACGCTTCTATAAAAAGCAGCATCCGAAAAATTCATCTGATAAGCGCTTAACTGCTGTTCCCCAGCAAAAAGTAAGGTTGTTTAAAAATAATTAATTAATATTATCCTTAGTATCGACCGGGCAATTTCCACTGCGGTTACTGCAACATACAGAAAGACTCTTGGAAGGCGCTGGAGAGTCACTTTCAGTCAGCGATGCACAGTGAGAACAAAACATCATCCGAGTGGCGTCTGAAGCAGGCCGCAGCTCACGTCTTCATGCAAAATGTACAGCAAAACTTGCAGGATGATTTTTTGCTTCGAATGATGGTATTTAGAGATATGTTTCCTGGTAATAATAATAATAGTTATAGTGACAGTGATTAAAAATCACATTTCATTGTTATATAATATATGATCGAATATGTGATCGATCCATACTATGTGATATATGAACATCAATCTAATGATATATCACACTGGAGTTTGGGAATTAGTTCGGGCGATCGCTATCGATAAGGATTGTGGTACAATCAAGAGTGTGCTACATTACCTGAATGGGTTCCTTTAACATTCTTTTTATTTTTAAATTTTGTTTTAGTCTTTTTCTATATGGGAATACATGATTTATTATTAAAGCGTAATTTGAACTTATAGCCACACAAAAATATGTGAATATTATTTGTCATGATAAGAAACTTCTTTCTGGTATGATTGCCTGGATTACAAATTACCGTTTGTGGTTTTTCTTTATTATTAATAAAAAATTAAAAGCCTCCTCAATTTTCTCACTATTGGGACTTTGAGCTTTCTCTCGTTAAGAAGAAGTTTAGCCTTTCATTGTTTTGTTTCATTAACACAACAAAAGTTTTTAATTATTAGATCTGTATCCATTAAAAGATTTAAATCTTAAAATAAATTTTGAATAGTTTTATTAATAATAAACTAATACATAGATTAGTTTTGTCAATTGCTTTTGCCTAATAATAATATTTTTGTCATCATAGTATTAAATCTAATTTAGTTTTTTTTATAATAAAATATTTTGCTTATGATTATAACTAGTTTATTGTGAAGTAATAGCCTAGTGGTTTAAACGCCAGCTATCCACTCCAAAGGTGCTGGGTTCGAATCCAGCCTGAACCACTGAATTGTTCAATGTTACGTGTCAGTTAGTATAACAACTAATATTACGTGCTTTAAGACATGTCTAAAATCACTTGGCTATAAACATAAAAAAAAATTGATTATTGTTAAATGGTAAGAGCGTTTTCACAACTTTTTTTTTAAATAAACCAAAGGTATTAATTTATGGTATAGACTAAAAATCTCCATATCAGTGTTGCAAACAATGATATAGCATAGACAAACAATAGAGGTTATAGTTAGCAATGCATCAACGGACAAGACTTAAATTCACAAAGTACAAATTTACATAAACATAATTTTAAAGGATGTTTAGACAAATTTATTCATGGAAATCTAAGTACTTTATTATTTTAGTGTACTATTCAAAAAAGCTATTGCCAAACAAATGTAAAATGTTTGTTGATATATACTATTTTAAGGAAGAAACATATGTAATAAACATTTAAAGAATCTTCAACTTAATACAAAATCTTTAATTAGGTATCTCAGAAGATATATTAAATATCTTAATTTATATTGTTTCTTTACATTTGTAATTGATTTTGCATTAACCATCAAATGATTACTTGATTACTCAAAAACCTTTCTGGGTACTGGACTCTCTGCAACTTGTGTAGGTTTCCTACCAATCGATTATCTGAGTAGAATTAAATACATTTTCATTATTTTGTTGTGTCTAAGATTATAAATGATATTAAATAATAAATTGTTTTTCTATACAAACTCCTAGTCCTTGTCAAGTCCTGTAATTTATGGTTCTTCTAAATTCTTTGTCCTTAATCTAAATGTGCACTGCTGAACATAGGCCTCTCCAATAGTAGAGGGATTTGAGCTGTCTCCACCACGTTGGCCCAATGTGGGTTGATGGAGAGCCAGAGCTTTGTTTATTAATAAGCAAGTTGTACTATGAGCAAGTGAGGATAGCTTGGTTCCCATGGGTTGAGTAAAACTATATATTTTGTTGATTTTTTTTATGCTATTGATTAGTGCTTGGCCGCAATCAGACATGATAAGTTGAGATGTTTGCGTCTGAATAGCTTGTTATGTTTGTGTTATATTTTTTTTAATAAACAACAAAACGAGTAAGGCCGTTCACCTCGTAATAAATGATACGCTACTCCAAAACGTGCCACTGGTTAAGATGGCATACACTACGCCACATTGCATCCGTTGTCTTGAGACAAGGTATTGAGTTTCATTACCCCAGTAATTTTATTCTTTAAACCGGAATGCAAAGTATCAACAAAAATTGTTAAATAAATAAAAAGGACTTGTGCTGTAAATTATTGATATTAATGTGGAATAGGCGATTTTTTTCTTTCAAAGTCCTATTTGTAACATTTAAATATTAATATTAACGGATATGTGGTACTTAGTTTCGTATTGTACCCTGCGATATGATAATTAAAATGCTATAATAATAAATAATTAGGTACCCTAATGACCTTTGGTGAAAGCTTACCTTTAATAATTAATGGTAGGTTCTTTACGATAGACCAGACCATGAAGGCCATTAACACGAGTTGGTCAAGTCGCGGATCGCAAAATATATTTAAGGAATTAGGTAATGATTTCTTTGGTTTTTGTGAAAATTTTACTAAACATTTGTTCTAACATTTGTAACGAAATAAATTTTTCTCATTATCATCGTTTCAACCGATGAACGTCCGCTGCTGTACATAGGTCTCATGCAAAATTAGATCTTGTTCTGTTTGGATTCAATGGCTCCTAGCTATTATTATTTCTAATGAGCCCAAAATAGAAAAAGATTTTAAATAAAGTCCTCATGGGCTAATATAGTATAGCTGCTTTACACCCTCTGGGTAGGTACCACTGCAGTGTCAACTACTATCAAACAATAGTTTGTATACATTACTGTGTTCCGGTTTGAAGGGCCTTTTAGTTAGTGAAATTGAGGTAAGGAGACTTAATGTATGTTTCAAGGCGACTAGTGCAATTTGGTGTTGTTTTAAATAGCGCTACGTTGTTATGGATAGTCGTTTCACTTGCTATCAGGTGAACATTTGTCTCGTCTTGTTGCTTGAAAAAAATTACAAGCGTCACGTTGTGTAGGGAATGCATTCGTGAATATAATCTGTGGATAGATGGCGCTGTCCGATATCCAGTCAGCTACGATTCAATAACCTCGAGAGATAAATGAAATCAAGTTTGACTTACTGGCGCCGCATTCGCATTCACAACACGGAAATATTTACGAGTTGTTGTGTTTTCAAACAATAATAACATTACATTTCTCAACTTTAGTACAATTAGTGCCTAACGTTTTAATGTGTGCATATAACTCAAATATTTAATATTTGAACTGATTTCCACCTCGCAAACAAAGTGATTGTTTTTCATTGGAACTAAATTATAAAGTGATCATCAGCCACTGAAGCATTACGAGATGTTTTAAAACATTGCAATTTTTAATTGTTAAGGTAAGAATAAATAGTTTAATTACTACAACCGGCGATACTATAACAATAAACACAACAAAATGTATTATAGTAGTACGTAATAGTAATTTTTAACACTAAGTAACATCAGAAATTATATTTTATTTAAACATTTACATAAATTTAAAACTACAAACGTTATGAATATGATAAAATATAAAATAAATTGCGTTCAATTTCTTTTCTACAGAA
>DWLS01005590.1:0-12534 GCA_018246255.1 Pachliopta kotzebuea | reverse complement strand
AACCGATTTTCCACAAGTTAAAATTTAAGGTACAAGTATTTCATTGAAATTATACTTAAACAAAATTTAAATAAAAATAAATAACATTTACTTTAGAAAGAAATGGCATACACCTAGTTAATTGACAAATCATAATCTTTACAAGGCAAATATTTAAATAAAAGTAGTTAATTATGATTGAAGCGTTAAAACAACACGCTTTCGTGAAAAGAAAAAAGATAACAAATGGTACAAGTACGTAAATAGAGAGCACGCTTGCTGGCTGAAGAAATGATAATAAAATAAAACACTAGGAAGATATAACATCTATGATTTCTTTTAATATCTAATATTTTCATATTGATTTTATCTATTTTGAAGAATACTTTATATGAAATAAGCTGATTTCAGACAAATTAATCGGACGGATGACTATAAAAATTAAGACATTGGCCAAGACTTTATTTCCAATAAATATTTGGAATGTCGAAGAAAAAAGCAATAAGGATTTAAAGAGAAACTTTGACATAAAAAAAATTAGATACTATTAAAGAAAATGGCACTAATGTAATCCGGGCAATAGACTAAACATGAAACAAGTATGAAAGTTTTTCCACATAACCAATAAATGTAACATAAAAGAGAAAACTAAAACTTTTACCTTGTTATAAGCTTACCAAAAGCACAAAAAACATATTTAAAAAATTATTGATTTTGTAAGTAGAGAAAGTTTTATTTAAAAATTAATTTAGAGAAAAAAAAAGCGAAAGTGCTTTACAATTTTAACAATACAATAAATTAAAGAAAAAACATGATTTACTTTAATCGATTTTCTATTCTACCTGAATAATTAGTTAACGGCATTATTTGTTTATTATGAAAGTGTGCAATATGAGATTCAGACGCGCGCCTGGGTCCCCTGCTGTGGCAATATCACTACGGTGTCCGTAGACACAGCTGCGGAGGATCTAGGCAATGTCGCTTGCTCGCCGGGGGCAGTCTCCACCTTTAACAATAAACAATTTAGAGTATGAGTGGTAAACATCGTTCAAAGGACTGTGCACAGGGACAAAAGTTTGAAGGCCGATGTAGCTAGTGAAATTACTGAGGTAACGAGATTTAACACCTTGTGTCCAGGCGACGAGCGCAATGTGGTGCTGTGTATATAATCCTGACTAGCACCGCATTGTTATGAGCAGGCGTATCACTATCCTCAGCCTCATATACCTGAACTACTTGCTCGTCTATGAATGTATTGTTATGCTCCAGTTGTCAACATCTGAGATGCTTTACCTATTTAATTTACTTCAAGTGTGAGCTAACTATAATTATTCATAATAATTATGAGCAAGCGTACCATTTACCATCAAGAGAAAGCCTTCCTATTCCCCACGAACTCGACGAACATAGAAAAAGTATGGAATACTCCAAATAACCCATAGAATATTGAAAATGTATAACATTTTTAATTTAAAATTAGTTAAAGATGCATTACATCATTTAATTAGCAAAACTAAAATTATTAACGAGTTTTTACCTTTTGTAAGTACCTTGCACAGGGAGACACAAAAAATGAACAAAAAAAATGAAAGCGATTCTTTATGTAAATTTGTTTTCTATCCAAATTTGACTAATATTTGCTTGCATATACGTGATAATTTTGTACCTAAATAAAAAAGATTTTTTTTAAACATTCATCTTATTTATAATAATTCCATATAATTAAAAATAAGAATTTAATAGTAAAGAAATTGAGTTTTTCAAATTTAGATGATATAGTGCATTAAATAAATTAATTATGGTTAACATTTATTTTGATTAAACCACTTTCAAATTACAAATTTTGCTACTATACTAACCGTGGCTGCAGTGGGTTCTGCAGTGGCCATTAATGTAGCAGCGCGATACGACGGAGGCGGCGTCTGTTTGACCGCCTCCTCGTAGTCGGGCAGCAAGCCAGAATAGTCCGGCGCCGGCATAGCGACGTACGGCACCGGCCCCGGTGTTCCCACCTCGCTAGAGATCACGAACGGGGTGAGCGCCGGGATTGACAGCATTGTAAGGTACTTGTAGCAACGCCACACCACTCGCAAACAGTACAGCTGATGACAATAATATCTGTTATTGTTTTAGACGGTGAAAGATTTCAATTTACGCCTAGTTGTAGGTTTCTGACGCCGGATACAAGTTAGGTAGGTATACCACAGCGCATTTTATTGCCCCCTTAACTTTTTGCAAACATTTCTGTATTCTGGTTTGTATAGTAAAGATTAGGCTTTAATAAATTAATTTTTAAGTATGTCTATGTTTTTTTTTATTTATCAATTAAACAAAGTCATATACAACATGCAACTTATTAGTAAGCATTGAAAAAACCACAAAGTTTTGTCAACAATGCTGGTTTATATCAGTTATAGCCCACACACAATATTTAATACAATATAGTAGTACATAGTAGCAAGAGCCAGGTGTCTTTAAATGTGTTACAAAAGGTTGATGGATGTTACTTTTGGAGAAAGAACAATTTTAATTTAGATTTAATGTTTGGGAGGGTTGGGTTGTCTTGCAGTATATGAGGTAATCGATTGATAAGCCGAGCTAGCAAATAATGATTAGTCCTTTCACCGTACGCATTGTTTGCTCGCGACGTATATAATTTTTCTCGTGCGGCGGCACGTGTGTATACAGGATGGTCAATTTCGTTATGCAAATTGTAGTTGAAAAATTCCTCTGTACATATGTATGTTACTCTTTTATATATTGTATGTATGAGGAAATGTGTGTATGTATATGAATGTTATTTTTTTTTATAACATCTGAGAGGCAAACGAGCAAGACGGGTCACCTGATGGTAAGTGATTCACCGTCGCCCACGGTCACCAGCGATGCCAGTGTGTTGCCTACCCTTAAGATACCCTTTTGTGTGTATATAGATAATTTATATTTTTATTGTATGTAAACATATGTTATAATTGTTTTTAGTTATTCAATTTATTATGATAATATGTATATTCATTAACATTCTGTTTTAATTTTAATCTTGTAAGCTATTAATGCATAAAGGTCATGACACCACAGCATCACTCAAGGTAGACTGGAAGATAATGACAAAGGCATTAAGTCAACCTTTACACTATGTGTAGAAATAAATAGCACTGGAGGCTGTGAATTTACTGAGGTTATGAGACATCATTTTAAGATTTAAGGTAATGAGCACTATGTGGTGTTTGTCATCTTAAATTGTGACAAGTTGTTATGAGAGATCGAACCTCTTGTTTGGTGACGAGAGCCTCAACATTTTTGAACAAGCACACCTCTCCATTGACAGTATCATTGACACTTAACATAGTGTAATGTAGCAGTCCAAAGTAATCTCATTGTAGCTAAAAAAATCTCTGTATTATAAGGTAATAATGCTACAAAATATTAATTTGTTGTTATAAATTATCGCAAAAAATTAAAAATAATTACACTATTGTTGTTACCTTAATTAGAATAGCAAGTAATATGGCGCCAAGGACGATAAGGGTTAGGGTTGGTGTTGACATTTGAAGCAATTGCTCACGCCACGGCACTCTCTTCGTTTCAGCGACCAAGTGGTGAATAGAACGCAAATGGCACAGGTACCCAGTTGCTGTCATGCTAAACAAATAAAGCTTTGTGATTAATATGCATTAAAGAAACAAAATTACAATAAAAAAAAATTAAATGGGGTTATAAATAAGGTAGTAAGAATACAATCACAAGATTACTATAAAGTTGTTTATTTATGAAAAATATAAATAACTTACACAGTTATAGCGAAGTCGAATATTTGAAGGCAGAAGAAAGGGAGGAGATGGGCTGGTTTGCCTCTTGAAGCTCCATAGATCAGCATCAGGGTGATGGCCAGTGTACAGATGGTTACAAGAGCACCAATATCCACATCATCTGGTTTAGGGGTTATGAAAAAAATTACTATGGTAATTATATCTGTAACTTATAAATGGTTCTTGACTTGATTCAATGTTATAAATTAATGTTACATCTAATGCCCG
Source organism: Pachliopta kotzebuea (assembly GCA_018246255.1). Taxonomy (NCBI): domain Eukaryota; kingdom Metazoa; phylum Arthropoda; class Insecta; order Lepidoptera; family Papilionidae; genus Pachliopta; species Pachliopta kotzebuea. Next base: position 8,518 of record DWLS01005590.1, on the reverse strand, counting down.
CAAGTTGTCCTTTTAAAAATAAAATAAAGACACATGATTCAGCAGAGGAGCTGCAGAGTGGAAAATAAATAAAAAATCATAATAATAATTGAACTGAATGAAAAATAATAAAGGAAAGTCTTAAGTTAAATCAAATTATTTTAATAACTTACGGTAAATTAGACTGTAATCACGTGGCTGATTGCCATGTTGTGGATAGGGACTTGGAGGAGGTTCTACATTAGAAAGTGGTGTTGGCATTGCGGCACCCAGGTCACTCCAGTCTGCGGGAGCTGAATCACGTTCCAATTCCTCGAGGAGACGAGGGTCGCGCACAATGGCCGCCAAGAAACCTAATGCAACCAAGTGCAACATCTGTAACAATAAAGATTGAAATTACAGATTTTTGTTATTGTTGAGTTTAATTACCTTTAATAATTTTATGTACTTAACTATTATTTCACAAAGTGTATTTTGTGATGATAGTTATGTTATTCTGTGAATAATCAAATGAATTAAAATTTTGTGCATATGGGGATAGGCCAATAGATGAAGTCATGGTTAAACTACATTAATTGGAAGAGGCTTATGTCCAGCAGTAGGCAGTGCAAACTGATATTAATAATGTAGTATACATTATAATAATGTGTATATTGTACTCTAACCATATTTTGATAATATCTTGGGGTAATAAGATGCCATACCTACTTTTAATAAAAAGTAATTTTACCACAAAATTTTAGTCAAGTATCCTTCAGACAATAACAAATTTATGACTAAATTGTGGCAACCATTTTAATAAATTTTGGTAGACATAAAAGTTTATCTGAACAAAGATTTTTCTTTATTTTTATGTCTTTTTATCATGTGTTTTCATCTTTTCTCATTAGGAGCTGGCTGCAGGCAGCATAAAGAAACATTGAGGAAAAATTGAGGAAATTTAATGATCCTATAAGTTTATTACAATTTTATTTGGTAACTTACCAAATGCCATGTCCCAAGCAGGATAGTACCAGTGCGTACGTGGAGACAGAAACAACATCGCCATTCACTGTTACGGTCAGTTCCCAGCTTGGGACGCAACCTGAACATTGTTGAATTCTCTGTAATTGATAAAGGAATATTTATAAATTTTCTGTGATCATTATAATACTTAATAAAATAAAAGAAAAACTGTGATTTTAGTAACAAGAATAATAATATTATTAGTATAATATAATTAAAATAATCCTGAGAATGTTGAAAAACCTAATGAAACTATCCTTATATGTGTGTCATGAAAAAGTTATTTGAAAGGAGTTTATGGTTTGCGCAAATGCTGTTTGCAAAAATATAATCAAATGAAGTTTTTAAAATATTTTTAACATTAATCTTAAAATTAAATAATATTATTAAATATTTACAGTAAATAGCTTCCATATCATGAAACTAAACACCTGCTGTTTTGGGCTTAACACTGGCAAAGAGCAATGTCAAATTTATATTATTAGGTAATAAATTGGTTTTAATGGTTTCCATTGCTACATTTGATTTATTCAAACTTATACAGGATTGATAATTTTATAACAGCTTTCTGGGACGTTTCACATCAATTCTTAAATGAGTAAAAAAATTGTGATTTTGTGTTGCAATCAATATTTACAGTGATAAGGAATTTAAGAATCTAATTGGTAATATATAATTTAATGTGCTTGCGTCTGATACTATCTTATTTATAGCATGCCATTATTGCTGACGAAACGCTTTGCAAGTCAAGAAACATAGTTATAAAATATATGCATGTTTAGATACATTCTGTTTTCGTTTAATAAAGAATTTACATTGCTAATAAACAATTCCACGTATATTACGTGTGTAGTGCTTCCAAGCAATTGGCATAAAAAAATAACTAATTGTGTAACCAAATAATTAATCGGAAACATAAACAAAGACATAATTGTGATAATAAAGGTAGGACCTGATTTTGTAGTTTTAAATGTTGTGTTTATACAAGGAACAATGACAAGAATACGTGACCCAGTTAGAGTAAATAGTTCTAAATACCACAACAATTAAAATTCTTACTTTTATGAATGGCGAAAGAGAAAAATCACTACGTTATTGGTCTGGCGATTATTCATAGCCAAAGACAATATTGAGTGTATCCACAGACATACCTAACAACAATCAAATAAAAATTTGTTCAAAAATCGTTTTAGCCCGTAAAGTCCACGTAGAACAAAACTTTGTGTACGTATTTTTTTTATTAAATATAATTTACTAACAATTAAATAAATTTCTGTGCTAGTATTATGGCTTGAAATAAATATTTACTGTGCATAATATCTACTATTATTTAGAGAATAAAAAATCAACCACTTTTGTAGCATAACCGTTTTATATAGCTCATTTTAATTCTAAAATGTTCAGGACTTAAAACATATGTTAAAGTATTATACAGAAAGAACATATTTTAAATGTTCCTCCAGTGGCGAATACTGGGGTAATTAAATCAAGCAAAAAAACGCAAGTAAAATACTATCGTAATTAAAAGATTGTCAATAATGAACAACTAAGAAAGAATAAGATAGAGGTTTAGGTGAGACGTGATTTGTTGTTATCAGAATAATTATAACTTTTTGTTTATATTCCCTCAACCTTATTTTTGTCGTTGAAAACTTCTGACGTTGACAACTTTGCCAAATTATGAGATTAAAAGTACGTATGTAGAAAAAAATTATTGTTATAATTTAATCTATTTTATATTGTACGTTTTGCATATAAATATTTCAGTTATAATGGAAAAAATTCCAGACCAAATTGGATATTTAATATTGACTGAGGATGGCGCCGTCCTTGAATCTGGCGGTGAACTAGAAAATGATGAACGAATTGCGACGATAATAATTGATCTTATCAGCCTGTCGAACACGTAAGTAGTAATATGAAGTACTTGTTTTATTTTGTTATAAATTTTTTAATGTATTTAAATTTGTATTTCAGAGTCGACCCATTGGCCTTTGGTCCAAATGAGAATTTCAAAAAAATATCAATAACTTATGATGATCATTGGTTCGTGATATGTATATCAAATAAAAAAATCTATGTAGTAAAACGGAGCATACAAAGTATTCCTACTGAGGGAAACGCCATTGCTGTATGAAGAAGCAAAAATTTCAAATATAAACATGGGTCGAAATTTATTGATGAGCAGTCTAGAAAATGCTACTTTCAACATAGTGCTTCAAATTTTGTTTCGATGCATCACTTTTATAACTAATGCATGGGTGATTAGGAATGTGGGCCATGAAATATTGGGAATAATGAATGTGCGGCTGCTGCTTCTGGAGAGTACTATATTATTTCTCAGTAGAGAGCCATTTCATAGGGCCTGCTTAGGGCAGAAAGATGAATTTAAATGGAGTCACATAATAAATCAGATTTGGTTATCAGTACCAATTAGTTGCTTTTTGTCTGTAGTACTTGTCTATGTATGGATCTATTTATTGCCTTTAGGACATCCAGAACATTTTTCTCAGTATGTATTTGGCTGCTGGTCAGTTGCATTTTCATGTGTTTTAGAACTGTGCTCAGCCAATATGGCACTTGTAGCACAATTTTTTTGTTTTGTCAAATTAAAAGTAGCTCTTGATTCATTGCATATCTTAGTAAGAACATTATTATTTGTCTCTATTATCATTTATGATAGATCTCTAGCACTTATTGCATTCTCAGTAGCGCAAGTTGGAAGTATTGGAGTGATAGTGTTTTGTTACTATAGTTTTTTTTATTGGTATATCAAAAGTAAGCCCTTGTATTCTAAAGGTGCTCTTAAAAGTTCATTGGTTCCCATACCAGTTTTAGATAAATTATTTAATAATATGGATGACTTTACTTTTACATCTTTGAAGGATTTTTTTCCAAAATATTTGAGGACAGAAAGTACATTGTTTAATAAAAAATTAAGTACTTTAACCATCAGCTTTGCTAAGCAAGGTGTAGTGAAGCAGTTGTTAACAGAAGGAGAAAAATATGTAATGTCTGTGAGCCCTGTGATGACATTTAAAGAACAAGCTACTTATGATGTCGTAAACAATCTTGGATGCCTAGCAGCTAGGTTTGTTTTTAGACCTATTGAGGATAGTAGCTATTTCTATTTTACACAAATGGTACAGCGGGAGTTGCCTATTATTAAACAGGACCAATACAAGATACAGGAATCATGTGCTGTGCTGTCACAAGTGTGTAAGATAGTTAGTTCCATTGGATTAGTTGTACTAGTGTTTGGACAAAGTTATTCAAAAACATTGTTGCTGTTGTATGGAGGTGAAGCCTTTGTTCAGAGTGGATTGCCAGTGCAATTATTAACAAGCCACTGTTTAGCAATAGTATTGTTAGCTGTTAATGGTATTACAGAATGTTATTGCTTTGCAACAATGACAAGTGCACAACTTAATAGTTATAACTATTTAATGGTATTCTTTTCAATAACCTTTCTTGTATTATCTTATATGTTAACTTATTTTCTTGGCCCAGTAGGATTTATTATATCTAACTGTATCAACATGTTTTCGAGAATTCTACACAGTATTCATTTTATAAACATTAAATATAAAGGCACTGGTTATAAGCCACTAAATGGTCTTTATGTTGGTAAATTTTTCTTGTTGACTTTAATAATTGCAGGTACCATTTGTAAGATATCTGAATATAGAATTTTGTCAAATTCAATGTTAACTCATATTGCTGTAGGTGCTGTTTGTTTATGTTTTGTTTTATTGTCATGGGGGTATGAAAATAAAGATTTAATTCTAAAGTCATATTTGAAATTTAAATATAAAGGTAACAAGTCATCTGTTGATTAACATTAAGGACAGAATTAAACATGTGAGACATAATGTAAACAATTCTAATGTATTTCATAATAAACATGCACATGTAATAATGTAAACAAAAGTAATAGTAAATAAAAGTACTATAAGTTTATAGATTTTTTTTACTCTTTTATTAACTTTTCAATGTAACTTCTAACTCAAATAGGGTAAAAGAAAATTCCTTTCATTTGCGCTTCACATATTTGTTTTACTTCCTCTGCAATAAAGTAAAAATTAATGTATTAATTATAAAATACTTTTGATGGTATTTGTTATTGATGGATTTACTCACCTGCAATTTCAATAATATTAGCATTCTTCTTCTGTATAACTACATAGAATTCCCTTTCATTAGATGATTTTCCAGTAATCCAATATTCATCTAATGTTTTGATTATAATTTCACCATAATTGCCAAGACTGCAAAAATAAGAGAATTTGTGAATGTTTATACAACAATTTAATTTACCATTGAATATGTGTAAGTTTTCCATTATTGTACCTTATTTAAACAAACAACTTAAATATCCCATTGAATGTTTTTATTACTGGGTCACAGTCTACCTCTGACTAGAGGAGAACCCTGGTTAAGTGAGAGTTGGTGGATGTTTATATACACATTAATAAAATTTAAAATAGATTAACTATTTACTTTATTCAATGATATGATGAGACGAGCAAAGTGTGCTACTGATGGTAAGTGATAGATACACTTGCCCATAACAATGCGGCGCTTTTTAAGATGTACATGTATACACTGCACCATATTGCACTCGTCACCTTAAGACAAGGTGTTAAGTTTCGTTACCGCCGTAATTTCATTAGCATACAGCCTTTCAAAACGAATCACAATAATGTTAGTACATTACTATTTGTCAGTAGAAACAAGCTGCAGTGGTAGCTACCTAAACTACCTCCGGCAACAGAGATTTACCACCAGTAAATATCGAGCTATGAGAGACATAACATTTTTGTTGTGATATACTTTAAAAATGAAGTCATAACATTAAAAACAGTTCTCTAATGAAAGACAATATTCATACCTTTTCCTATCTGAATGTATTCCTGCTATAATATTTAGCTCTTCAGGCTTGATAGCTGTTGATGGAGTTAAAGTATTTATTGGTGCCTAAAAATTTTAATAAATTGGTAACATTTATGTATTTAGAACAACCAGATGTAATTATTATTACATTATTACTTGTATGTTTAAATAAATTAGAAATATTTATTAAAAATACCTACCGAAGTTTTGAAAGCTAAATTTATTCTGTTGAAATATATAAATTTGTTTTCCGTGTTAACAAGTTGAGCATTTTGCAAAGCATGTATAGTGCATTGTTCACTAATTGTTGATGCTATTGAATTTAGCTGTGGTCCAATAAATGCATCAAGTGACTTAAATACATCTAATTCCAATATCTGGTTGGCTGAAATTATAGTAGGTGGTACAAAATTGTTAAATTTTCATATATTTGTAGATGCATATGCATCAACATTTTATTTTCTCGTTATTCTATTACATTTTGTTATATCTTGCTTCATCAGAGGTTGACTATAAACAAGCATAATTTTTTTATTGAAAAAGTAAAAGGTTTGTTACAAGTCAAATAAAAAAACAAAATTAATTTGTAAAACATACATGACACATTTTTTTTTAAAAGAAATGGAAAATTTAATAAAACATTTAACAAAGAGTGGTGGATATTTATCTTTATAAGAATGCTTACCACTAACAGTAAGGCAAATGGTTGCACTTAACGTTCTATATATCACTAAGTAATATAGTTTAGCTTCTGTATCATCCTCTAGTTTCAGGTACACTTTAATTAGTTTATTGATATCTTCACTTGTGTGAATACCATTAGATGGAGTTATGAAACGACCATGTCTCTGTGCAGCTGTTACTGCACCCCCTTGAATCTCCTTCTCTACTTCCTTAGGAAGTAAGCTTTGCACTAAATATTGATATAAAGTTAGCATATCATCTATTACGAGACCATTCCTAAAACATTGTTATATAAAGTTATTGAGTATAGAGTATATATATATGTATATATAACATTAATTAGTTTTGAAGGAATATTTGTTGCTAAGAATGTAAAGTAATGAGTATAGTATTTTAAGAAGTATCAAAACTTTGCTAAATAAAATTATTGAAATTATTTTAATCAAATAGTGTAATTACTTTGTCAGGTTATATTTATAAAAATAATATTTAAAAGAATGTTTTAAACACATACCAAATAAGTTGTTCATTGTATACAAATGCTACACATTTAAAGTGACGAAAATTTATTTCTAATAAATCTATAAAGCAAACAACTTTGAAAAAAGAATTCTTTTCAAGTGGCAAATAATTTATGCCTTGTATGACATTTGTTATATCATTTGTAATACTCCTTGACAATATATACTGAAATAAAATAATATTTAACAATTTAGTAACAAATATTTTATTAGATTTTAAAAATATTTTATAAACTTACTGGTGTAAAAAATTGCTGACACTTTGTGTAAATATCTTCAGATGGGATATTAGAGAATAAGCCTACGAACATCTTAAACATTTTGTATGCAGTTAAAAGTAGATTTTGCATTACTGATGGTTGGATCTGAAATCATAAAGTCCATTATAAATAAACTTTCTTTCATCATTTTTTATATAAATATTCTCAGTATTTTTACCATCTCTCCCTTTTTGTCCCCAATTGTTGTCAGTGCTTTAGTGGCATATGGTATCCTTACTACCTAAAAATGTATTACTATTAATATTCAGTATAAACTATAAAGTACCACATGTCATTAATAATTAAGAATGGATTCTAATGTTATTACCAAAACCATCCAAAAATTTTTCTCTGGTTGAAAAAAAATATATCTTTTAGTTTGAGTTTGAAGTGCTTCACATGGTTCTGATGAGAATGTTCTAAAACAAAAATAAATTTTCATCATATTATTTAATTCCGGTTTCAATTAATATACGTTAATGATATGTATTCTATTTTATACCCACGACATAAACTTTACAACAGCTTCACACAAACCAACTTGTATTTTCCTAGCATCTGCGTTTACTTGGTTTGGATGAAAAAATAATATCCTTTTTAATTCCTGTAACAACAACAACATTTATTTAATTACTTTATTAGTACATTTCCGTTTACTTTTAGTATAATTATTTAAATAAAACATTAAAATGAAATCAAACATAACTACTACATACTTCTCCTTCTTTAGGACCAAAAGTAGAATTAAAAATGAAAAAAGAAATTATTTTGCTATTTATATCTATCATCTTAGTGTTTTTACTTTATCTTGTAATGTATTTCATTGATTATAAACAAGTAATAAAATGTTTAATAAATTGACATCTGTTAACACTTTAACTTTTTTAAAAAATATTTGTATAAGATTTACGATTATACAGCCATATTGAAGCTCAACAAGTTGTGTCATTTAAAAAAATTATAAATAGTAATAAATAGGTCTTCTTATTGTTATTATAAGCAGCCACTAAATGCCCATTAATTAATACATAGGATTCCTCCAAAGATCTCCCCAATGAAAAATTAAAGTATATCTATCTTAGTTAATATATCGTGTATTCAGAAGCGCCTCACCCAGCTAAGGATGTACGACTAGACTATGTTTGCTTAGAAGATATGCGACCACAAACCCTTGCA
>DWLS01005589.1:0-12535 GCA_018246255.1 Pachliopta kotzebuea | reverse complement strand
CAAAAAGTACCCTTTCACCAGTCTCCTGAAAACTTCTTTGTTTGGAGCTCTTCTAATATCATCAGGCGAGGAGTTCCGAAGTCGTGCTGCCTGAACAGTAAAGGAGTTACTGACAAAGCCAGAGAAATGTTGAGGAATACTAATTGTTGTATTAGTAGGTAGACAATAAAAAAAATACATTTTATCATAAGATTTATTTGAAACAGATATTATATAAAAAATATAAGTTTTGTTTTATTCGACAAAGCGACGAGACGAGCAAGATTTTCATCTTATGGTAAGTGATACGCTTGCCTATAAAATAACGCTGGTTAAGATGGTATACACAGCACCGCATTGCACTCGTCGCCTTGAGACGTAAGTCTCATTACTCCAGTAATTTCACTGTCATACAGCTCCCTTCATACTGGAGAATAGTAATATTTGTATATAATTATTTGGCGGTAGAAATTGGAGCTGCGGTGGTACCTACCTAGACGGTCTCCAGCTACAGAGATCTACCACCAGTAGAAATAAATCTTTAAACTGTAAACGTAATGTTAATTAATGTATTAAATATTTCTATGTCCTATTGTTTTTTAGGTCTTTTACAAGGGTTCAAAAGAAGTTGATGAGTTTTTTTCATTTAGATTTTTCATTTTTCTTCGTACACATCTAATTTTTAGTTGTTTTTGTTCCTTTATCAAATATTATTGCTTAGATTACTTTTATGTTGTAATGATTTTTGTTTGTATGTTTGTCTTGGGTGAATGTTCATTGTTTGTGGTCTATTTTTTTAAATATGTACTATCTAACGGTGATAACTTATAAATGGCTCTTGACTTTGTTTAATGTTACAAATTAATGTTAGATATAATAACCGTAAGTTGTCCTTTAAAAATAAAAATAAGAAATGTTTTGGCTAGTATAAAAAATAGTTTTGTTTAACGTTTGACGGGGAACAGACGGACGCGAAGAGTTTGCGGAATGCGGAGTATTCGTCAAGGTTCGTTAGAGGGCCATCAGCACGTGGCACCGCCCCACCAGCGGCAACATAATGACACGGCAGCTACGGCAGAACCGTTGCACCACCCGCGTCAAATTACCACCCACGACGACTTAATGGTCACCGTCCGTTTCCTCGTGCTACCCCTCGCACGCGAGCCTTCACCGTCCACGCTGTTTAACTTTAGCTGCTACCGAGACAGTCGCTATTAGCTGACCGACAGCTTGAATATATACTAAAAAACCTACTTTTCCATAACTGTGACGTAAGCATTTCTTTATTTCACGTGGAAACGAGTGATACACTTGCCCATAACAACGCGGCGCTGATTAAGATAGTATACAAAGCAACTCATTACACTCGTCGCTTTAAGGCATAAGACTCTGTCTCATTACGCAGGTAATTTAACTACCTACAGCACCCTACAAACCGGAACATGGTAATATCTGCACAGTACTGTTTGTCGGCTGTAATTACCTAAACAGTTTTCAGCAAGAAAAACCTACCACCAGTAAATTCTTTTTGATTTATGCTATAAGCTAAAACACAGATTTTGCAAAACCCATATCAGTATGGAGATAAAATAAATGTAAATTAATATATTTCCAGCTGTCATACTAAAAATAATGAATCCATACGTCTTGTAACTATAAAAAGAAAGGAGGCTCTATCACTCAATAATAAGTGACAATGAAACCGTACAAGATGAGTGTAATAGTAATAGGGGACTGTAGATTTGAACCAGGTTTGAATCCGGCTTGCACCAGTAAATTTTTCAATTTATGTGCAGTTATACATAACTAATATCACGTGCTTTTAGCCATGTATCAAATCGCGTGGCTATAAACATTAAAGAAAAACCTCGGAATCGAACCAAGGACCGTTTCAATAACTAGCGACATACTCCATTTATTTTCTATATTAATAAATTCTCAAACAGAAATCAAATCATTAAATACTACATCTTCCATACCATTAAACAGTTTCATTGAATACGTTATGAGGTTTTGATGATATTTAAAAAATAATAACTAATTCACATAAATCATGATTTAATTTCCGTTTACAACTTTTTGTCGACTTTTTAATTAACTAAAATTTCGTTTTCATGAATACGATATCGTTGTATGGGCGTGGCGAATGTTCTCGAACTTTTATATGGGCCACGCTAATGAATCCCATTATATGTGATTGAGAATAAATGGACTCTGGCTTATATTTTAACCGACTAATCATAATAGACCGCCTCCTTAATCCCACAGTTGGGATACAGGTTCTTCTCTCGCAAGTCTAGTTCAGTGTTTCCCAACCTTTTTAATCCCATGACCCACTTTTGAGTAGGCTTCCTATGTCCCTACGAATTTTATGATTACTATCCAATGCCCCAAAAAATGCAATAAATTATGATAGTTAATATTTTCAAAGCTTCAGATTGCCCCCTTAAAGAACAGAAATGCCCCCTTATGGGATCTACGCCCCCCCTCTCATTCTGGGAAACACTGGTTTATTCATTTGTCCAAACATGTCCACGATGTACTCCATCACCCAGAAGCTTATCCACAGTGAGGATCCAAACCGAATTTCTCCTACACAGTCGTCTAATAAACTGAGCTACCACAGTCTCAATATTTTAACCATCAACATATAAAGGAGTTATATATGTTGAACATATTCGTTTATTTTGTGGGAAAGTATATATCCTCTCCCATTACCAGGGTCATCGACGGCCGATAGAAGTTCACTGTTGGACTAAGCCTATCTCAATAGTGGAGGGATTTGGGCCATCTTCCGCTTACCTAATATGGGTTGGTGATTAGCCAGAGCTTTTTTTAGGTTAGTAGACTGCACCACGAGCTGGTGAGGTTGGATTTGCCAATTACCAGGGTATAAAACAAACTTTCCCGTTAAAAAAACTATGAGTTATACTATGTTTTTAATTATATTTAAAATCAAAGTATATAAAGCAGGAAAAAGAACTGATTACTACATTACTTTAAGATTATACACTAACTACAATTGTAAGTGCTGAAGAATATAATAATTAGAAATTTTAGATAATCATAATAATACCTAAAATTGCTAGAAATATATTTTAAAAAAAGCACACGAATAATACCAAACACAAAAGAAAATATACATAACAGAAGAAACTAACCACATTGTACCCGAGTTACTAAAATTTATAGAGAAGGAATTAACTACCTGAAAATACAACTACTACTATTACTAATAAATCATAGTTATTTGTTTATCACATCAGTAGCAAATAAGTTAAATGTAGTTAAAATTATTAAACTTCAAAACCAACTAACACCAAATCCAACTCTAAAACTTTTATATTATAAAGAGCTGATGGCATGACTGAAACTTTTTATAACGTTCTAACTTAATATTATAACACTTATAACATGTTTGAAGCGAGATGAAAAAAAAAATTAAAGAGATGTATATTAATTTGTTATGTAAGGTGATTTGTTAGGGGGCCCACTACGTCCGGTTTAATTATAGTTTGACGGCTCCTTGATTGCGGCCTATAATTGATCCAGCCGAACGGGCTACCGAATTATGATGCGCCGGATATAACTGCTTCTGGTTAATTTTAACCTCGCTTATCTATTTAACTATGATTTAGAAAATGTTAAACCTTAATTACGTTTCATATATGAAGACAAAAACATTAACTATTCGTTATTTAAATTATCAGAAATGTATAGTACTTGGAATAGTTTTCTCTCTCTGACCGACAAAGTTCAGTTGAAAGCACCTCATGTTGATGATAAATTTCCATTTTTGACATCACTGATCACTTCTTCTCTATCTAAAAGAGTAAGAAAGTTGTTTAGCACAGAGCATTCTAGTTTGTCTTCTATCTACTCCATCAAAATTATTACCCGTGATAATACACAATTAAATAAACTGATGATAGGTATCTGTTGCCTGAATCTGCCGGATCTCCTATTTCTACCAGCAAATAATGTGCAAACTTTACTATGTTCCGGTTTGAAGGGTGCTGTGTGATAGTAAAATTACCGAGGTAACAACACAACTCCTTGTGTTGCAAGACGATGAGCGCAATTCGGTGCTGTGTATACTATCTTAAGCAACGCCGCGTTGTTATGTGCAAGCTTATCATTTACCTACAGTTGAAGGCCTTGCTCGTCCCATCGCTTCATAGAATAAATAAAAGCTTATATGTATATAATTATTATCTCCAGCTTCAGATCACTTACATATGTATTATAACTTTCCTACTCTTCTTTTCAGCTATACTCTTAAATTTTCTTATATACTCATGAATGAAGTAAATATTTCTGATTATGATGATGTTAGTTTTCAAGTAATAACAATTTGTAATTATTTAAACACAACCAGAAAAAAAAGAATAAACTTTTTATTGCTAACATGATGAACATATATAAAATAACATATTGATAGGTACGACCCTAAAAGAACATATGTTCACATCTCCAATGAGTTCATCAATCTAACACACGAACACACGAGAATGACGTACATGTTACGAGCAATCACATGAAACTTTTCTACCTCGTTGAGTTTTTTTTTAACCTCCGTCTCAATTACTCCTCGTGTCTAATATACGCTGTGTTTTAGAAAAAAAGTTAATACGAACACTTGGATATAATTAACATTTTCAAATGTATCTCTTTTACGTACATACATTTTTTGTTTAATTTTCTTTATTATTTTGGTTGGTTATTCTTTGGAACGAATTGTCAGCAAAAAACTCTCTTTGATTGATGATATTAAAAATTGTTTTTCAGTAAGCATAGAGCGTGTTAAGTGATGGTAGATCTCTGTCTGGATACCGTCTAGATTGATACCACCGCAACTAGTATTTTTACCGACGAATAGAAAGTTTGCATTACTATGTTCTGATTTGAAGGGTGCTGTATGCTAGTGAAATTACTGGGGTAAAGACACTTTACACTATAGGTCTAAAGGTAGTAAACGCAATGTGGTACCCAAATCCCTTCATAAATGAGGGAGAGGATATACGAGTGGATGTATATAGTATTTCAATTTATAATATTACTAAAAAATTATAATATCTCGCGTTTCTCTACATTTCGTCTACACCAAAACTCTTTTATATGTATAGCAGAAGATTATGTTCAGAGTGGAGGGCACGTTAAAATTAATTGCCAGCAAGCTAACTTAGCTAAAGTTACTTGTTATTTTGCTTTGCGAAGCTAGAAATACAATTTTCAACGTATTCTAATATCGTGTATTAGCGGCCCTGTTAGGGGGTAGGTGAAGGGGTAGGGAGGGAAAAGGAGGGAGCGGTAGTACGCATGCGCGCGGGCGCGCGAATTTAATTCAATTGCGCCGCGATACAATGCCGGCTAAATGAAATCTCCAGCAACAGTTACCCGATCGTACCTGAACCTGTGCGGATTCTGTATAACTGTTTAGTTCCGCTTTATTTGAATTAACGGTAAACCACCTACCTACCCTACCACTACTACCATCGTATAATTTAGTTGTAACGGTTGCACCTCACTAGCGATGGATATTTTAGTGAGGCCGCGCTTTTCCTCTAGGGTGTCAACGAAAGGGACGCGGTTGAACTTAATTGCGTCAATACTTTTGTCCTGTCGCTGAGCTTGATGTAAACGTGAAGTGAATATTATACAACTACGAAACAAGGATTGGTGGATCATTTACTAACATCAGAAGGAACCATACTTACAAATATCCCCTCATACTTATTCACCAGTGGTAGGTCTTCTGATCGTCTAGGCAGGTACCACCGCAGCACCTATATCTACTGCTATATAGTACTTTGCAAAGATTACTGTATTTCGGTTTGAAGAGTGTTGTATGATAGTAAAATTACTGAGATAACGAGACAACACCTTATGTTGCACGACGACAATGTGGTGTTGCGTGTACCGTTGTAACTAGCGCCATGTTATTATGTACAAGCGTATCAGTTACCATCAGGTGAATGCCTTGTTCGTCTTGTTGCCTCATCGAATATAAATAATGTAATTTTTACCGCAAATTTCCTTTCTTTCGCCTTATCTTGATTGATATTTAAACATACCTTGTTTCTAGGAGCAAGACTAGGTTTACGCTTACTAAATTCCATTCAGTGATTCAATTGATTAGAACGGACATCGAAGTCTCCTATTGAATACGCCGGTGTAAATTAAACGTTATGGAAATGACAAACGCTTTGAAAATATAATATGGAAAGCTATTATAAACAAAAATATTATTGGAGATTTACTAGCTCACGCAAATACTAGCTGTTTGCTTTTAAAATATAGGTTCATGGCAATTATAAGACTTAATATAATAAATGACAATAAGATGAAAGGAAGAGAAACGTGCTTGCCTAAAATAATCAAGCGTTGTAGCAATATGTAGTTATTAATGCTGTTGTGACAACAGACTTAAAATACGAGGATGGTGGCTCTTTAAAAAGAACTAATCTAATTTATTCTAAAGGAAACAGTCACTACAACACAACGTGTAATAGGAATACAGCGTTAGTGTTTACACTGAACTCGTTAACACAAGTATGCAATTAAAATAGAAAGTCTCAAAGCAAACTCTACAAAGAATGTAAACAACGTAAAACTATTCAATAACCTATTAGACACACGCCAATATCAACTAAAAGAAACACTGCAATAAAGTCCAAAATAGCTCATAACACAGAGTTTATTGCAATTGTGCAATCAAAAGCAAAAATTAACAAACTTCTATATGCATTATGCACGCGATTTCATATAAAATCTTTCAATGTTTAATTTACTGTCATTTTGCAATATTTTAAAAAATATGTACAACAGGTAATAAATCAAAAGAGTTTATTCGCAATCGATCAATCAATAATACAATAAGATCTTTTTTTTTTGAAAAACAATAAAATAACTATCATTCAGGGTCACAATTGCAAATCCATCAAATGATCAGGATACTGCCAGAGAGAATTAAATCCATCGATCAAGCAACCGACATCACTAAGATGTTACCAGCGGGGTTCTTTCGAATGATTAGCTATTAAAAAATTGACCCACGGCAATAATATATATCCGAAGGTCAGTTTATGATCAACTTTTCGAGAACATAATATATGTTAAAGGCATCAAATTTCAAAATTAACTAGAAATTTTTGATTTCGTTGATCGTTAGCAAAATAAACAATTATATAAATTTAAATTATAATTAACGACGATCACAACTTAACGACGGATACTATTTCATAACGGAACATAGAAAAGTTAATACTTTACTTAACAGTAGATTATGAAGTGGTAGAACAGACTATAGAGACTATCTGATAATTTTCGATAGTAAGTGACAACAGTTTCCAATCTTGCGCAACTTTAAAACCTTGTAACATATCAATAAATCTAACAAGGTTCATAACAAAAATATTACTTAAACATAACAAGTAATTTATTAAGTTACTCGATATCGTATCGTTGGCTTGCATCAAACTAATCCATGTCGGCAATCGACGTGCTATTGTTCCGCGACTCGATCCGATCTTATAAGCAAAAACGGAACTTATCTCGAACGTTAATAAGTTTGCTAATTGCGATACTTATTCAGATTTCTGTAACAGTCTAGAAGTAAAAGTGATATTCTCAATCGGTGCGAAATATTTCACATGCGTAAAGAATTTTACAACATGAGCTAATCGGGTTTCAACATGTTCTGCAGAGCTTACCAACATTAGCGGTTAAGGTTCAGTTTACTGTTATTAGAACAGTAATGAAAGATCATTCTCCGATGAGTAAAGATAGCAGAATAGAGATAGGAGAAACAATAACAAAAAATGATGTAATTGAGAATGTAATTAGATAAGAATGAAAGGAAAACAGGAATCAAATGTAAATTATTGAATAAAAAATTAAAGAAATTTAAAAAAATTTAGTAAGATTAATTGAAATGATAATTAATAAAGCGAAGTTAGTGTAAAACAAAATTTGTAAGAAATAAGGAAAGAGAATGAAGCAGGGACTGTAGTCTGAGAAGTGATGCATGGAAGAAGAACAGAAATGTAAATATAACGCGGTATGAAAGGAAAGAAGACTTGAATGATGATAATAAGAATGTACATAAAAATTAATATGTAAAAATAAAGGAAAGATTATAAACAAAATAAAGGCATCTGTCCCACATAACCGGGGGAAAGAACAAAATAAATGGAGGAAAGTATGTATAAATCAACGCCAACATATAACTTTTACAAATCGCGACAACCCATTGGCCATTCACAGATCACAACCCAACACGACCACGCAGTTTAAAGTGATTGTTATTCCATTATCGTATACGCAATGCGAAAGTGCATCTCTATACATGACTTGACAATAACATGAGAAAGTTCGCGTTCAAAATGAACTTAAACACCATTAACTTAAGTTTACTATTCATTGTTAAGTTTAAACAGTTCGGTGATGTGTAGGAAGTCGACGTAGCGTATAAATTTATTTCTACTTTACAATATTTAAACAAAGCGTCTTTATACTTTCCGCAGTATTTGCTTAGATCATAGATTACCGTTAAACATTTGTTAACGAGAGAGAGAGAAAGGGAAAAAGAATTACTTTCTGATTATTAATAGATAACAGGCGTGTAAGGGGTCCCACACATTAACTCACGGACCCAAGGCAACCTCTCCTGCTCGTGCTGCACCCTCCTAATCAACAAACGAGGCTCTGGCTCCCTACCAATTTAAATTAGAAAAACGTGGTAGGAGACAAATCAAATCCTCCCACTTCAGGGGGAGGCCTATGTCCAGCAGTGGACGTCTATTAGCTGATGAAGATGAAAAGTATATAATAGACAAATAAACCTATTATGTAAATAAGCTCAAAGGATTTTTTTTATAAAGAATGAGTTGTTCATCAAATGTGTGAAACCTGTGGTTTAGATAGTAAAATTCTAATATATTATAATTTTTTCGGTTCAGCAAACCCTCTAAAGAATTTTTACCTTTAGCTTTGTTTCTTGAATCTATAATCAAAATTGTTCGTTTCACAGTTTACTGCTTCCGTGGTGAAGTAGCTACTGATTATCTAGTAATAAAAACTCCCAGTCACGATTCATGCCTCATATGGGCTTTGGGTGAAGGTGTTCACTCAGACTACTATTAGTCAGCCTTCTTTTCCGTCTACAACCTCATTATCACCTGATACCATGCAAAATAAAAGCCAGGCTATTGTTGAAAAAAAAAACACTATGCCAGCCTATTGTAACACTTCACATAAAATCGACACTGCATGTTCCCACTATTGTGGCCGATCGAGAAAACCCTGATGTGTCAGTCAAAGTTTTTATTAGATTCCATCGCCATCTGACCCCGATCGGTTTAATGGAGCAGCTTTAGTATCGATGATCAGAACAAAACAATCATCGGATACAAGACAAATTGATACTAGTGAAAAATGGATCAGTGAAAGGTACGATCATCGGATCACGATCAAGGATGATTGTTATTTGAGAGAAAATTCTAATTTGCTGCCATTGCTGTGAATCTGGATCGGTAATCAATAACGTAGGGAGTTATTTTCCATGAATTGAGCATAATACTCTTCTATGCTAATTTAGAACATCGTGCCATGAAATATCTAGAATGTAATTCACTCAACTAGTCTGACCTCTTAATTTTTTTAAGAGTTTGCTGAAACTTACTTCCATTACAATCCCTTGCGATTATGAACTCAGCCTATTGATGACCACTGATAAAACTAATCCTGCTGAAAAGCGGATATCACTCTTAGTTGTACATCTCCAATGGTTTTTTAATTATTTTATTCAATAACGCATATATATATTTTATTGCTCCTCTCATATAATTCTTACTGTTGTTCTATCATACTCTTTACTTCTTCCGTTCTCCATTTGCTAAACACTTCTTATTTTATCCCTTCTTTCCTCTTTCGCCTTATGAGTAAAGATACTCTTTGTTATTGCATAATTTTCCTTATCTCTCCTGTCCTACCTTTATTTACACTTTACTTCTATTTCCTTTTATGTTCTTTCTATCTAATTTCTATTTACAATTTTGTCTTATTTATTGAATTCACATCATTTATTACTTTTATGCAATACACTAAGAATATGGGAAGACGTTCGTCTTCACTCATCATACATTACTTTTGAATAATATATAACCTACATCTTAGTATTGTTGTAAGTACTTTGATATTTACATCTCTTAATCAGCAATTGTTTGTAATAACCATAACTGGTATTCAAAATATATTTGTATTACGCTTTTATACAGCATGTTGTATTGTAACAGTCATACATCATCTTCATCAACAGAGAGTAGGCAAATTTAAGCCGTCTCCCACCACGCTGATATAATGCGGGTTGGTGGGCAGCCAGAGCATCGTTTAATGATTATCAAGGTGCACCACGAGCAGGTGAAGTTTGCTTGGGTCTCGTGAATTGTTGTGTGGGACCCCTTACACTCCAATCGTATCAGTAATAATAACAATAAAGAATTAAATTAAATCATATAATAAACGAAAAAAAATATCATTGCGTCGTGCATCAATCGAAAAAGAATCTACTACCGTGTTTTGAGATCGCGATCAAAGCAAGTAATTTATTTGGACCACTATCGCCTAACCGCAAATTACACGCTTCAAAGTAATTCATGAAAAGGTTAAATGGTACTAACAGAACCATTCTTTGTTGCAGACCCGGCGCCGCTGACCCACTGCAAGCGGCACCGCCGCCGGATAACGATCAATAGGAACGAATATGATACATCAGTTCTAGGATCAACGAGACTCCAAAAACCGAACAGACAATGGCAGTGTTATCTGTGGTGATGGAGTGGTTGTTCCTTTGAAAATGTACCTCAGTGTTACCTAGTGTTTTGAATTCTAATATGGCGCACAAAGTGAAGAGTAATCATTATGTGGCGACTCACCGGGGGTCCGGTGTGGACTCGCCCTCCTCCGGCGGATACTTGCACAGGGGCTCGTCGAGGGACGAGAACGACAGCCACCGGGCTCCCTCCGAGAGGACTGTTTCGGAGTACACGGTAAGAGATAAAAAAAGAGACGGATTTATATATATTCTTCTTTTTCCTGAATTTATTTAGGGTTTTTTTTACATTAATACTATCTTATTACCTACCATCACAAAACTGTTGTATATGCACAGCATCACATCGTACTTCTCACCTTGAGACATAGATTAACACATTATTATTTATTGGTACGAAACCCATGTCCAGCAATGTAGGTATATTCTGATGATGTAATATCTAAAAAACTCATAAATTTTTATTAATTGCAAAAATTTAAGGCACCGTAATAAAAATCTGTACGAAAATACCAAAAAAAAATCTCGCTTACTCGTCAGAATGAGTTTCCAAAGGTCACCATCCCCGCCTGTGTAATCGTTTCTAACATTCGTGCATTAGTAATTTACCGTTACCAAAACTGGTGCTGGTGGTGGAATATTAAAAGACGCATCCGTTGTGTAAACACACTAATACGTACACAAACACCTGTGTAGGTGTATGAAGTTTTACAAACAAGTTACAGTAATTGAATTATATTCGCGTTTTTACCTACGAGTGTTATTTAAACTTTGCATACAACCTCTGTAAAGTTGAATTACCGGTAACTGCACTGCTGCGACGATGAAGATCTTTTTTTATCCGTCGAGACGGGCATGGCATTGGCCTTAAGATGTAAGCTATCAAGTCTCATTACCGCAGTAATTTCTCTAGCATACCCTTCAAACTGGAACACAGTATTGTTTGTACATATAATCATATTTACTTGTTCTCATTTCTATTGTTTATTATGGTACATGTATATATTAATTAAAACACCTATTTTATCAAACCTTTCTCACGTATATCTTAAATTATAATACAGTTTTTACTGTGCTCCAGTTTGACTATCTCAATGGTGCCACTGTGTGAACGTCCTGCACCCGTAGTAATAGTTATTAAAAACCAATATTAAACACGGCACACTTAATCAATTGTTCTTCATCATTCCGTTACATCTAATTTACGGATAACCTAAAAATGTTGCCATTAATAAATTCTTATCGAGCATTATTAAAACAGTAATCTATTTCATATTAAAATCGATATAACTTTGTACTGTTGTAATGAATAACGTATTAGAAACACCTAGCGCCGAACTAATCGCATGTAAACAGCGGCCGCGGCGTTCAGAATGTTATAGCGGCTCTCAAACTTTTTAAATGGCAACACATTCATTATAAAAATTCTTGTCAGATAAAAATAATCTGTATTTGTAAATGTAATAATGTTTGAGAAGCGCTGTAGTAGACAATAGTTCGCATTACGCGTGTAAACAAGAAGATTGGACGCGCTCTAATTTGCATGACGCGCCGCCGTGTAATAACAAACTAAACCGCCTCCAATATTTAGATGAGCAAAAAGTTTTGAAACATCGATGTATACTACATGAACGACGTTTCTCTTTATATATATAATTAATACAGGATATTACAATATGATATTGAACAGGCGTCTACTTAGTGGAACCCTTGTAGAGTTGGAAG
>DWLS01005588.1:0-12535 GCA_018246255.1 Pachliopta kotzebuea | reverse complement strand
GAGCTACACTTGGCTTAGGCCCGTGTACCTCATTACTCCAGTATTTCTTCAAAATGCTGAGAACTTTAGTAAAAAAAGTAGATAATAATAAGACATTTATTAACATTATAAAAACTACATAAAATGGTAAGTAAATAGTAAAAATAATCAGTGTGAAAAGGCCGAGGTCTCAGCAAGTAGAGCTGGTTTTCAGACCCGCCTACTGGTCGTCTTCTTATTAATGTTATATATCTTAATTTATAAAGTTTAAATGCATGAAAAAAAAAAGAAATCAAATTAAATCATGGGAAGAAATAATAACTCATAAGAATAATAATATAAATAGCAAAAATTTAACATAATAAATAATTGTTCCCATGCTGCTCTGTATCAATTCATTAAAATAATAATAGTAGCACACGATCCAACACATTTAAAGGATGGCTAAGAGAGAAGACATTTATGAACCAATCTATTACCAGTTGCTAGACTCTTTTTGATTCTTCTTCTTCTTAAAACCCTTAAATAAAACTATATTTTTTATAGGGGGAGGTAAATCATTGCAACACTTTGAGGCAGCAAATCGAAAACTACCTCTAAAAAGTGTTAACCGCGGGATTGGCATCTCAAGATTATTTAATAATTAATTTTAAATGATTGTTATTTAATAAGGTTACTAAGCATTTAAATGTATGCGCTAACCGCTCTTTAGGAAGGCGTCGCTGATGTCGGAGAAGCTGTGTTTCGAGGGGTCGTCGGTGAAACCGTGGACGAATATGATCAGCTTGCTCTGAGGGTCGAAGGAGCGCGCCCGTGTTATCGCCACGGCCGCCTCGCTTATGTTGTACACGGTGCTGCTGCTCCTGAGGAATGTGTAGATAGATCTTCTACTATACGAAATAGTACAACGTAATCTATTACAAGTAATTATTTTTCTCATAAAATTTGCCCATAAAACAATCTTTGTTTTATTCTCATTTTAGGTATGAAATACATTTTTCATTATTATTATTGTTTTGTGCAATGAATTCATTGTAATCAATTTCACATATTGTAATATGACGAGGTCGTAGATAGTAAAGCTCCTGAAATAGTTTGGCATTCCTATAAAAAAATAAACGGGATCATCATTAACATTGCTCCTATTTAAGTAATTATAATCATCGCGAAGTGTTCCGTTAATATCCGCGGTCATCTAATATCTTTTTTACATAATCACTACGACATATTGCTATTAACAGACAAATTCCGTCATTGACATTAAAAATATCGGGTTCACCTTGAAAAATGACATGTGTGTCAACTGGCAAAGTTATATTTGATGCTTAAATATTATTAAATAATTTTGTATCGTTATCAAATTTTCGTATGTTTACAACAAAAAGGTGTTTGGGCAACTGTGAACACCACACCTTCATACAACCACCACCTTAACCGTTTGCATGTTTCTCTGCTTTCTATATAAAAAATATTTACACTAAAACTCACCCGGTTTTGAACCAAAGGGTCAGCGCTTCTAGATTCGGTTCGTGCTCCCCTTCCATCTGCTCGTATGCCACCCCGAGCAACTTCTTTACGTGAGCGCCTGAATCAAATAATCAGTTTAACAATGTCTAGTTATACACACGCGTCTTTATCGGATGTAAGGGGTCCCCCATTACAATACACGGGACCCAAGCCATCCTCACCTGCTCATGGTACACTCTTCTAATCAATAAACGAGGCTCTGTCTCTTCACTTACTTGAATTGAGCCATCGTGCTAAAGGACGTATCGAGAGAGGCCTATGTTCAGCGGTGGACGTCTATCGGCTGATGAAGTAGAAGTCTCGACCATTATATTAAATAATTGGAAATGGTTACGATTACTGTACATTGCAGGAGGAAAAGAATATCTTGAAGTTGTCTCAAAGTTTCAGGGTCTAACAGGATCCACGCGACTTCGATTGGAGGAAATGTTGTTGGAAGTTCATTCTAGTCTAATAAACTTTATTATACCTCATTGCTTTATAAAGCTATCTTAAGCAATTAAAACTAAGCGAGTCCCGAATCTTAGATAATCCAGTAGCGGAACTCTTATTACTGTATTCGTTATGCACTTATTTGCGAATACTGTGTTAATAGTTTTCTGTAATCTTAATTATTTGTATTAAACAGTATCCAAAAGATTATTACTGCAGCTGGTACATGTGATATTGGTATAGATTTTTCAACTTCTACAACATCACCTATGCGCACGATTGTAACTATTCGCAGAATGTTATCGAGTAAGCCTTAAGAAACTGCTGTAAATGTATAAACGCACATTGCTTGGAGCCGATGTACGCGATGGACTCGTCTATCGGCTGCTTGATGGGCCTGATCTGCTGCTGTATGCCCTCGCCGACAATCTCGAACAGGTTGCCCTCCTGATATCCGGACGCCTTCAGCAACGTCAGGTACGTTACCATCAAACCGACAATATAGTTCATGTCGAATAGATTCTGCAAGTTCCAAATATTATTATTCTGTTTACTCTAGATAGATGGATACATAGATAGATAAAACGTTTATTGTTACCACAAAAACTTGAAATACTAAATGCTTCAATTATCGGAAATAACTAATTTATTCACTTAGACACTTTTTGTAGAGACAATGTCTGTAAAATGTAAAACTGGGAAAGAACTAATAATATTCCTACAGCTGAATTATTTTATTGTCACAACATAAATATATCGTTTGTGTTATACAATATCGATAAATTTTTCATATGGTGCACAACCGTTGTTAAATATCGAAATATGATGTAGATGAATTGACGATGACTTTCTGATGATAATTATTACAATGTTGTAGTAGAAAGTGAAAGTATATGGTAATGATATTACGTCATTTCATTGATTACTGACCGATAAATTGCTTATACCCGCGACGACCTGCGAACAAAAATTACAAAATTTAAAGAAGCAATCGAAATTATCTGGTTACTTTCTTGGGAATATGGAGTCAGAGGTTTTATTTATTTTTATGTTCTTGTCTCTAGTGGATAACCATACTTATATTCGTAATCAGACGAATAGTACCCGTTGCTGGACAAAAGCTTTTAGCAAAGACTTCGACTCTGTCCGACCATATACTACCTTCTTCCACGAGCTTCTGGACGAACTCCATTACTTCATCAATATCCTGTAGAGGTTCCCAAAACATGATTGTGATTGTCAATGACGTTAGAAGTCAACTTACTTTTGTGACATTAAAGACATGATCGACATCGTTTTTGTGGGTGAATTCATAAAAATTTAACAATTTGAAACGAACAAAAAAAGTGCGGCAAACAATTCAATAATTTAGTGCAGAAAACAAAACTCAAACAAAAGTGCACTTAAATACTTTACGTAAGATATAGCATAGTTCAAGTACATTTTTTTAAACAAATCACATAAATAATAAAAGAGAGGCTTTTCATTACATTTGCATGAACTAAAATAGTGAAGGGCGCATCATAGAACCTTGCGGAATGCCTGGCGCCCATTTAAAATATTCTTAGAAAAGTTAGAATTTTTTTTTAAATATTTTCTTACGATCACATCATAAATTCCAGTAGTATTCTGTAAATATATAGATTATGTAAATATTGGTGCTAAATAAAAGCAAATCAAAACACAGACTAGTCGAATGCACACGACACAACACACAACTCACACCACTGAATAATGCTTTATACGCAAAGTCGTAAACGTCTTCTGCGATTGCGTCCATCTTTAGCTGAAATAAGGAAAAAATTATTACAGGAGTCTTGTTCTCTGCAGGACACTATTTTTGAACCTAACGAGTTGTACATGCGAAGATTTTTTTATAACCTCGCTATTTGATACATAGATTAAAGCGTTTGATATTAGTTTGTGCTATACTTACTGCACATGATTTAAAAATTCATTGGTGCAGGCCAGATTCGAACCTGAACCTATGGAGTGGAAGGCCGGCGACAAACAACTAACCGACTTCACATGCTGGGATTAGCAGCAAAGATAAAGTATTAATGCTGGTTTAGCATAGAAAGGGTTCTTACAAAAAGTTTGTTGGTGGTGTTCGCTTGGGTTTTATTGGAAAATTGAGTTGATTCTGCAGCAGCACTCATTTCTACTTCCCAGCAGAAGAATATACAGTCCTCACAGTAAATTAACCTTCTCAACGTCGGCCGGCAGCACCATCGCGGTAGTCATATTGTTTATAAAAGCCAAAACTATGCGGCCTTATTGTCAATTTTAATAATATTATACATATATACATGAAATCTAGGTCACCTATTAGGGTCTTTACAAAAAAAATCAGATGAACATCCTGACTTATTGATGTTTTTACGTATTTCCCCAGTTTATCGGGGAAAGCAACATGTAGTAGTTCAATCGTATTTAATTCTTTTTTTTGTTGTGTGTTGTGTGTGTTTATCAAGCGACGGAAGGCGAGCTAACTGACACAAGGTAAACTAAATAATTTAGATTATTTAAGAGCGTTTTACACTAAAACGGTGCGTTTTACGTATTCGATTAACTTCACTAATTAATAAATAACGAATTAGTTACCATTTATAATGCAGGAGGTCGCGGTGACCCTGACAATGTAGCTAGACTTACCGTAGTGGGGTCTTTAAACAAAAATAACTATATTCGTCTTAGAGTGCACGGTTAATTATAATTTTAATAAGAGGGCTAAGAGGTAATATTCTCAGAGAAATAGGTGAGGTTTCTCATACTCACCTTTTTATTAATATTATGGTACCAACTTTAAATCGAAGCTTTCATTGAGGAATATTCTACAGATAAAACGCATGCGCGTTAAATTAAAAATCTCCTTTTAAAGGTCCGGATAAAGAAATTTGTCTGTCTTTCATTCACAAAATCCTTTAAAAAATTATTTAAATCTAAACACACATAAGATTAAAAGTAAACATGGAACAGAAATAAATCTGAAAGCGGAAAACTTCCCGGTAACTGATATTTCGTTACAAATATATATAGTCAATGTATTATAAAAACTATGAAAATAGACTACATGTTTCTTAACAAAGAATAGATGAGCAACAAACAATGATGCTGGGGAATAGATCCAAACGAGTTATAGCGATTTGAAATTAATCATGTAATGAGTGGATGTTGATTATCATTTCCTTGTGCACCTCCTCACGCAAGTCGCACTCACGTTTGTACAAATATACAAATTGTTAGAGGACACTAATCGTCTCGGCCAGTTGGCAGATCACCATGAAAATTGCTACGCTTACGTACTTTCCATGGACAAGGTTTTTTATTTATAATTCACTAAGTTGTAACTTCCGTGTATCATCAATCATTATCATAATTTAAATTTAAACATAAAGTAAACTCGATGCGGCCTCTACATAAACATGCTAGTCTTACATACAAATCTATATATTCCTTAAGCGATTTTCGGCGATGTAATATTAATGTACCCCCTTATTAACTATTGCAGTTGGGACTACCGCTTGAGAGAAATCACGTGGTGTTAACTGATAATGAAGTCGAAGATGGTCTAGTTACTTAGCCAGATTTGAAAATACCTAACCATCATCCAAACTAAACCAAATTTGGTCCTGGAATTTAACACCCATGTCATAAAACATATAAGCCTTAAGCTTTATTGATGAAAAGTTCTCATCATAGAAATCCGTCCGGATAAGACCGTACTAAAATTATTCCGCAATTATTACTATATTCATAACGAGGAGTATTGTTTTATGAGAAGTCACAGGGATGTGATTATCATCACCACCAGCAACAAGAGGACGTTATATATGTACTCCCAAAATATTTCGCAGGTATACACATGAGCATTAATTAAATATATTGGTACGATCCTCATGTATTATGGAGTAAATATCATGATTTATCACACTGCAGTAAACTCTATTCTCCCTTCCTAAGTACAAAGACATTAACAAGATTTAACGTACATTTAGCTTATATAATAAAAAGAGAACTTACGGTTTTCAGGACCTTTGTCTGTAAAGAGGTATAGATTATATCTACTGGTTTTATTTTATTAAACTAACTACTATGCATTACGCGAAAAACGATACAATATATATATATTTTTTAAAAAATCGTATATATACGTATAAGTATATATGTTAAAGGAGCGTCTGCCCGCTGCGCCCGCGCATCGTTCACTGGCCCCCGAGCGATTTGACTGACATTTAAATGTAACTCCTTACTGCCGTGCAGTAAAACCTTTTCAGATATATAGCGCGTGTGTTTTGTACTAGACTAGTCAACTCTTCTTCATTATCAGCCGGTGGACATCTATCTATATAACTACGGATTATTCGGCTCCCCCAACAGTGAGGGATTTGGACTGTTTCCCACCAGGCCGGCCCAATGCGGTTTGGTGTGGAGCCAGTGCCTCGTTTGTTGATTAGCAAGCTGCATCATTAGCTGGTGAGGTTGGCTTTTATCCCCTGACTCGTTACATTGAATCCCTTACATCCCATTCCAATCTGAATTGTCAAATCAACAATTGTTGCGTCGCAGCCGGGGAAAAAACTGTAATCCAGTTTCAAGCGCGTCGTATGTGATAACTTTTTTAACTATGACTCTTACCATTTAAAACTTCTATAGTTCCTCCCAACGTCTTCTTCAGTTACGGAAGCTGGTGAAAGTACTGTACCAACGGTATGTAGAAGCTTAGGTGTGGAGCCAAATGTGATGCTGTAAGGAGTAATTTTTTATGTTTATATCCACTCCATTTGATATGTATGTTAAAGCGCGTGTATATCAGTTGTTGTTATACTAACTATATGTAAATTGAACAATACATTGGTGCGGGATTCGAACCAGGTACTATACGAGTGAGGAGCGTTCAAACCAATAGGCTATCACAACTTCTCTTGCTGTGAGAAGTTATGACTTGCCAACTCATACCACGATATACTACCCACAGTATTCAGGTAACTGTTCTATTCGGTTGTTCGGAAAGTAATTTCGTTTTTTCCCGTCAGAGGACTTACGTTTTTTCGAAACTAACTTCGCACTTAAGCCGCATAACCATTACATGTCTTGAGAGCTGATATTGCAAGGCTTGTGTGTGAAAAAGTTCTATTAATTCTACGCAGTAGTTTTTGGTTGGTGCCCTTTTAAATATGGAAAGCAATAAGCAGCATTTTCGTCATATTTTACTTTTTAACTTCAGAAAAGGAAAAAATGCTGTCCAAGCGAGAAAAAAAAATTGACGGATGTGTATGGAGAAGGCGTGTTAACAGTACGCCAGTGCCAGAACTGGTTGTTACTATATCTGTGGCACATCGACTAACTTGTCATCATAATCATCATCACCATCACAAATTGGTAATTGGTATTTGTAGATGAATAAAGCGTTTCTTTGTTTCAACTGAAAGTTATTAGTGAACGTTATCTTAAATTTTTTTATTTGTTGGATAGAAAAAGTCGTGATAGTCTATTGGTTTGTACGCTTCCAACTCCTATAGTACCTGGTTCGAATCCCGCACTAATGTATTGTTAAATTTATATACAGTTAGTATAACAACAACTGATATACACGCGCTTTAACATACATATCAAATGGAGTGGATATAAACATAAAAAATACGTAGTAAGGAAAGATTTTAGTTTATTTAATTTAACTATAGGTAGGTCTCCATTGCTGGAGACAGTACTGTTGCAGCTGACAAACAGTAAACAAACATTATTGTGTTATAGTTTGAAGGGTGATGTATGCTGGTGAAATTACTATAGTAACGAGACTCAACTATGTCTCAAGGAGAACAATGTGGTGCTGTGTATACCATCTTAACGTATCGCAGCTTCTATTGCAGCCGACAAACAATAATATGCAAACATTACTGTGTTTGCTGAACGCTGTTGTGTAGTGAAATTACTGAGGTAACGAGACATAAAATTTGTTACAAGGAGAACAATATGGAGCTATGAATAATATTTTAACCGGCGGCATGTTATGTGCTGTCGTATCACTTACCATCAGGTCACCATATTCCTGATATCTAAAGGTTCGGAAGCAGCCGGCTGCTGGACTAGTTTTCCACTGGAAACAATAAAACTGAATTACACATCCGTAACCAATTTTCATTAGAAACATAAACTAAATGAACTCGATATGTAATGAGCCGTTTAATTGATACTCAAAATGTTTTTGATTAAGTTCGCAATTAAATACGTTTATCTAAGTTTAAGTCAAACTTAACATTTACATTACAGTTTCTACGGACCTCTTTAACGAGGATTTTTGATTATTATTTACTTCATAGTTTCGCTTAACACGTTCATTGCGTTAGGGGATCTCAAGGAACTCTTACGAGACTATCAACCCCTCTTGTTCTCTCCCTCTGTGTGCGGGAGTCTATACTTTCTTCATTTCTGTGTGTACGACAAAGTTAAATATTACCTTTTCTTTTTACTTCGATTTCTTAAACCCAATTAGATTATACACACCTGCTTTTTATTACAAATTCGATTTAATCGTAAAATAAAACGTTTTCTTAAGAAGATTGTTAAGGTCTCATACGTATTGAAGTTAAGCACAGCTACGTGTTCTGATAGATCCCAAAGGCACTGGCTGTAAGTCTTATGAAAATGACCTTACAATTAAAGTGATAATGTTGTCTTTTTTGTAAGTAAAACGGGAAGATAAGAGAGCATTTTTCATGATGGAAAGTGACTGATATCTTTCAACAGTCGCAATACATTAGAGGATGTAGAGGTGTTGCTAACCTTGAAAGAGGAGAGCTTGGAGGAGACTCTTCTAGTTGCAATGGTAGAGTATTGGTAGATGCAGTGCTAGAAAATACAGAATACTTTCAGTAGATAGTAATAGAATAGAGTGGGACTTCACTAGAACACGAAACGAGACCTTCAGGTGAGGAGAGCTTTGAGGAGACGTTTGAGTCTGACTGTTGATGCTACAGGAATAATGGTTGAGTTACAAGATCGTCATTTTTCTTATACATGTTTTATACATGTAGATAAGTGAATACATATAAACAGGAAGTCATTTACATAAGTATACAAATAGATCCGCGGATCCGGAACCCACAACAAGATAATTTTCCACTTTTGATTAGTACCAGTTTAGTAATATAATACATATAAGACTAATGGAACGTTCTCCATTATTGGAAACCGTATCAAAATATATCTGTTATGATATAAATATAATATTTTTTATTATTCCTTACCCCGCGAAGTTGGACAAGGAATTTTACTATCTTTTTATTCTTTACTTTTCCGTTTCTCCTTATTTTACCATCTTCTACATCATCCTCTATCATCCCTTCACAATATTCTATTAACCCTTAACTCTCCTTACACACATCTACCGCATTACAATCACTATTCTCTTAACATATTTTGGTTTGCTTAACACTGTATTATAAAAATATCTTCAAACTAATACATTGCTAACTATTTTGTTTCCAATTTACATTTTTCCTTTCTTTTTACTTTAAGCATGTGGTATTTTTGTTCTATTACTATTATATTCCTTAATTTTTCTTTACTTCTGTCACCGTTTGTTCCATTTGATTAGCTCATGAGATAAACATCACAGCATCACGCATATACTTGAAACTAGTAACTCCATTGTTAATAATGCATAAGTACTTGTAAACTATATACAAGTAGTGAAGTATCTGGCGAGCTGATGACAATCGATTTCATCTCCACTTCCGCAACATCCCGGATATCACAAATATATATATAGTCAGCTTAGTTTCCCTTACCCTCGAACTGGACCACACCACACTACCCACAAATCCTTTGAATTCATTAAAATATGTGTAAAATATATATTTTGAATACTTCTTATTGTATATATAAATAAGGTAACATATAAAGTTTACTTTAAGCAATTTATTTAATCTTCCTAAAAGAGAGTTGCATTAGGAGACAATAAGGATATACGTTAATTACGTACAATGAATTATATATATTCATGTACATATATACGTACATGTATATAATATATATATAATTTTAGTAGAGCTCTAAACTAAGAAGCTTTCAGATTAGTAAAAAGGAACTATTTGTAACTACAAGATTAGGTTTATTTTGTGTTTAGTTGACAGTGACAGTAGAGTTATATGTAAATATATATATAAAGTATATATGTAAGGTAATTTTTTTTTATATATCATTTCCTTCGCCTAGTACAGCATTTACCCATCTCTTAGGTTAACTGCCAGATAATACATATAAACATTAATTACACCTATTGTAACCTAATTTTAGATGTTACAACAAAGATTTATATAAATTATATGTTTTAAAATTCAATCTGTACTCAGCCGTTTCTAAAGTTAAGACTAAGTTGCATTAATTGACCATAAAAGTTATGATTAATTCTCACCTTGTTTATTTACTTCCCATAATTACTTTGAGTAACTGCTCGCCTTGATATCAACATAATTAAACATTAAGGTTATAATTCTATTTGTATAATTTATTTGACACCTCAACTTCATATAGGATGCTTCCTCTGATGCTTCAGGGTCTACCACCTTCATACATCACCATATCTTTGCTATTTTCGAATGTGTTTATATTTCAAAAGTTTCTCCGTTTTTTTGACGTCTTCAGTATTCGTTTGAAGTAAATTTTAGAAAGCTTATGTGCTTATTTTCTGTTTGAAATTGATACATAGGACATACAGTCAATAAAGTAATAATTCTTAGACTCTTAGTAACGAGAAAGTTTAATAACATTTTAAGTGGTTATATAAAAATAAGTTAAGCAAAAACTATATCTTTATCGGTTGTGTATTTCATTAGATCATACTCTAGTACTCATCTTATGTTTAAACTTAACAGTAAATTTACCAGCTGTTTAACTATACCTATTTTAACCAAAACCTAATATATTTGTTATGAATATATATAAAATAATATACAGTTCATATAATTATTTTTTTAGTTAAAGCTATAAAAGTGATGATATCATAACAAAAAGACTAATATTTCATTATAGAAATAATTTATTTTGAACTTGCAGGACCAGTTAATTTGACTGGTCTGGTAAATCTTTTGTTAAAAGCCTTGTAAATCATCACATACATAGATAATACTTTAATAATTATAACTAAGTCATACATATTTCATGTTTACATTATTTATTGCTTGGCGTGATAACCTAGTAGATTGAAAACAGGCCTTCCACTGTGAATGTACCGGGTTCGAATCCGGCCTGCACCAATGTTTTATTTAATTTATATGCAGTTAGTATAACACCAACTAATACCACTATGATGGTGAAGGAGAATATCGTGAGGAAACTATATCTATGTGATGACCATTCATCGGACTGCTATGTGGAATGGAGAAGGCAATGCCAACACTACATTATAACTGGTAAGGAAGTCGTCGTGTGGTTCACTGTATATGATGACCACAACCCTCAGTTATGAGGAAATACGATTTAGAAGTATGAATCAAATAGTTGTCCAAAATAAAATTATTTTAATTTTATTTATATTATTGTGTTCCTCTTCGATATTCATTGAGGTAAAGATTCTGAATATCTCAGTACAAATAGTACGCCCTGGAAATATCGTAAAATCATGTTTATTTATTTACTTAGCGTTCATGGTACGGCTTTTAAGTCTTCAAGGTTCTAAGCCTCCATTCACGTCTCTGACTCTTTGATAGCTTGTTTCTTAGAAAAACTATCTCGTGATAAATGTTGCATAGTAATTTTTAAATAAGTAAACGACTATGCCGTCATTCTAGATTAGTATTCCGCACGGCGTGTGCTGGAGTCATCATACTGTAGGTAATATCTGGATTACTTCTGAGACGGTTCCGGAATAAAACCTTTTTCGTGTCGTGATCGATTCTGTCAAGAATGCGTCGTTTCCTGTGCGCTTGCGCTCCAGAAGACGTTTTGCTCATCTCTTAGAATTGAAGATGTAATAGAATCACGGAACCAATTATCAGGTAGTCTCTATCCCTGGATATAATCTAGGTATTGCCGTAGCTCCTATCGCAGGCTATAAACAATTCTCATTTAAACATTAATAATAATAAAATTAGTATATCTTTATTTGTCATTACAAACCAAAGAAATTTACAAAAACAGAATTTGTAGTTAAATATATATTTCACAATATGTGTATCATTGGTGGTTTTGATAGGTAACAGACCATTGTTACTGGTCACCAGATCAACTGTTGTACAGTTAATATTACTGTATAACTTATTTTGACAATTAAAAATATTTGTAGTGTGTGTTGTGTATGAATGTTTGTATGTTGCGTGCGTGTTTTGTGCTTTCGAAACTTGATGTTAGTATATAGTAGTAGTATTAGTAAATTAATAGTTTGCTGATTAATTAACAACTTTATATTAATAGTTAAAAAATCAATAGCCGATTAACATCGGTTCAGTCGCACAACTGCAATTCCTCACATCACAGGTCTAAAATAGCGGTTCGAATGAAACAATATTTATTACAAAATGATTTAATATAACGCACTAATGTTCGTATATACACACAATAGCATTATTTAACACATTGTACAATGGCACTACTTATT
>DWLS01005587.1:0-12537 GCA_018246255.1 Pachliopta kotzebuea | reverse complement strand
GTTAAGTGAAGATGTGGTCGATGATGGTAAAGCGGATTAACCTAGCAAATGCCTATTCACTCTTTTCTTGAAGACGCTCACATCGTTATTGGACGGGAACACTGACGCCGGCAAGTTTTTCCACCACTTAGCTGTCCTTATTAGAAACGAGGAGTCAAACCTCTTAGTGCGAAAACTGGGGATGTTTACAACATAAGGGTGGAGTCTCCGAAATGGATCCTGTAGAACACCGCGAGAGTGGTCACTCGGCGCATGTGGTCAAGACTGATATACATTTATCTGCCCTCTTATGATTAAAAAACATTAATTCAGAAGAAAGAAATTAAAACACAATACAATCATTAGTCATCAATTAGAATTGAAATTGTATGGCGCCGCGGTGTTGGACGAATGTCGGGTGTGGTGGCGGCAAATGAACTCACCCGTACTATTCATTTACTCTTTGTTAATGAGGGAAAAAATACGAAAGATAGAAAGGTTTGTTAATTATTTAGTGTAGTAAAATGTAATATTTGAATATAGTTTTGTATGGATGCAACTGAGCGCGGGCGGGCCGGCGCGGCCGCCGCGAGTACGGCACACAGCTTCGTTGTGCGCACGGCGCGCGCCCGCGGGGCCAGGGGCGGGCCCGGCGGGACAACACACGTCCGTGCACTGCTCGCGTATACCATACACGAGACATTAACAAAACTCAATGATGATCGTTTAAAGTACAAACACATCAACCTCAATCACAAACAGATAAGTTATCCGGCGGCGGCGCAACCTCTGACACCCCGCGTCCGTGCACCGCATCCCCACCACCGTAGGTGACGCGACTCCACTGACACACATATCAACAATAAATCACAAACTGAAGTATTGCCATGACATCAAACGTAAACCAAATATTAATACCCTAACGACTATAATTTAAGAGCTTGCCTGATGCTGCAGCGAGGTGGGCTCGGACTGGCCCAGTCGGTTCACGTCGAAGATGACCACGAGGTTGTCCAGCTTGTAGTGGCTGGCGAAATGAAGGGACTCCCAGATGCTGCCTTCGGCCGCCTCACCGTCGCCCACCAGACAGTACACCCTGCCGTTGCGCATTACAAATGTTCGGTATACGTGTACTTGTTTATGTACATGCCAGTATTTAAATGAGTATAAAAGAAATACTTCAAACTCCCCATCTCCACATACAAGCGCACGGGCTGGTCACCGTCCGGATGGTTCAGCTGCGTCTGTATACCCGACTCACCGTAACTACCAACTTAAGGATTTAAACTCGGTAAAGTACACTACTATTGAGTTCAAATCTACCCCTTACTGGTGTACCCTTACAATATTCTTAAGTTATATGAATCGCCAAAAAATCGGTGCCTCTACTTCTTATCCAGCAAAACCCACGCTTCCGATAAATTCTTTCAATATTTTAAATGTGTCAATGGATCTCTTCCTACTCCACGTTTTATGCACTCCGTTGTAACTCAGCTAGGTGTATTGAGTTGGGTACCTGTACGGTGCCTGGTCGAAGTACTTGCCCACGTAGGCCATGCCCGCCGCGACGGCGAGCCCCTGCCCCAGCGAGCCGGTGCCCACGTCCACGAAGCTCAGGCGGGGCGTGGGGTGGCCCTCCAGGTCCGAGTCCAGCTTGCGCAGGTTCTTCAGCTCCTCAACGGGGAACAGGCCCGCCTCGGCCCACGCGGCGTACAGGATGGGCGCGGCGTGGCCCTGCACCAGTTAACACTCTTTACCCTGGGCTCTCCGATGCCTATAGATAACCGCAGTGACCTCCACACCGGGGCCTAACCAACTTAGAAACTTGGCTGGTGATTTATCAATTACCATCGTATGTTTCACCACAGATTTCTTTTCTATTCTTTTACTTTGCTTTGCTTCAACACAAAGCGTGTTTGTAAGCTATTCTTAAATTACCTAAACATATTTTTAGCTTCCTTGTGACAAGTGAAGTGACAGTAACATACAGAAATATGTGAGCCCAGGAAATATTTAAAAACAATAATAAACTACAGATGGTGAATATGTAAGAAAGCTGATGTACTTTAGGTTACCGGTACAACAGCAATGTGCAGTGGCTCTAGGGAGGGTGGAGTGTTTAATTAGTTAATATAATTTTGCTTTACGTTATCACTAAACGTGTTATATAATGTAAACTAAAGTACCACATAAATACTAGTATGTACAGTACTCGTGTGTGGTAATTAAAACAATATTTAATTGTTTACCTAAAATGTAAATTACAGTGGAACTGATATAATTAATGAACAAAAAACCTAAGTATTGAAAAGGAATGTTTAAATAATTATAGGAGATAACCACGCCGAGGCGAAGTGCAGGAGCTGCAGGTAAACTTTCCTTCACAATCAAACTACAAACTGCGATGTGGTGCGCCTGACCTTGGAGAGGATGAATCGGTCCGCGGAGGGGTCCTTCGGTGCTGACACCTTGTACCGCATGGTGTGGAAGAACAGCACGGACATGATCTCCGCCATCGACGCGCACGACGTGGGGTGACTGTGCGGAGAACAAACAAACAAACGAACATATGTAATACTAGAAGATATGGAAACAATGTATATAGAAATGATATAAACTTTGGAGGACGCTGCTGGAATCCAGCGTGCATCAGCACACGCGTAGGTGGAAGCGGTTAGCTTATTGTATATTTGTGTTTTTTTGTTGTTATAATTGTGTGTACCAAACAAATGTTCTTCAGGTGCATACAATACTTCAAGATACACAGCTTATCATGTCGACATAACTTCACCGATGCACTATTCCTCTACAAATTGGTTAGAAATTTAATCGACTGCCCCAATTTATTGGCACAGATAAAATTCTATGTCCCTCCCCGCCTTCCGCGATATAAAATCTCACCTCTCTGTCCTCACTTCCGAAGAACGGTTTTAGATACGAATTCACCCGCACCGAGACTGTGCAAGATCCTAAACAGTTGCAATGATGCAGTGGACCTACATTTTGACAGAGTTAGCAAATTTTATCAACAAATTTTGTTAATATTTTCATCACAGTAATTTAAAATACAAGGATCCCGCACAAGCAATGGTGATGTGAACGATGTTCTGTTAATGTTAATTAAGTTCATCATATTTGTTTATTTTTCATTGTGTAAATTGTTGTGTATGTGGAACTATTCTGTAAGAGATTGTTACACTCATATAATTGTATATAGCCAGTGTATGTATGTCATAGATTTAGTTAAGACGTAAACAATTGTTGACTAGTCAAAATATATAAATAAATAATACTGTGGCGACTCTGTGAGAGTCCGCCCACTGCACGTTGGTGACGAGCAAATCTCACAGCGGCGGAGCCCGTACCCTGCTGCAGCTACGGGAACTGCAGCAGGTATGTTTCATGTTCAGGGTGTTCAGACAACAGAGCATGTACATTAATCAACGGTGTTATGCTGTATATAGCTCGGTAGTAAGTTGCTTTGTGTTTAATGTAAAAGTTAACATTAAATGATGCGTTTGATTAGGTGAGCACGGCACGCGATGGACAAATCCACAATCAACGGAGCATCATATTCAGGAGGCCGACTCCTCGCCGCAAGTACGACTTCCACTACTCGGACCGGTCGCCTGTCGCCGGAGCTACGGGAGCGAGACGGAAAGGGATTGTTCCGCCAGCTAGTTGGACGAGCTTTTGTTCTCCTGGAGCAGCCAGAGCCGGTTCCCCGGTGGTCCGCAATGCGGGGCGGGGGGTAGTATTGCGTGTCTAAGGTCACCGCGCTTATCGCACCATAACCACGTCCTACTTCCGAACAATAGACACTAAGACTACACCAGCGGCGGTACGTACTGGCACGGGAGCAGGATGCAACCGACCGTCTGCCCGCTACTTTTCCTTTTGTGAGGCGTAGGTTCGATTCCCATGTTATTGAAGTACTTGTCCTTAACGATAGACCTCTATTGCCGGAGGCCTGTTAAGTGGATACCACCGCAGCTACTGTTTCTGTCGAGGAACAGTACCGAGTTACGTTTTGAAGAGCCTCGTAACTAACACGCGACGTGGGTGCTGTGTATATCATCCTAACTAGCTCCGACTTGTCTCCTAGATAAATATTACACGTATTACTTGTAATTTTTATAAAAGCCGCTCGTAGCGCATGTCGCAATGCGTAATGAGTGCATTGCGACATTCACATAATATGTTATACCGCTCATCTCCTGTTCCATTCCAATAGCTACATTCCTCAAATCCATACTCAGTAATATCTCGACGTTACTACTTGGCGATATAACCTGGCGCCTAGTTATGTACTATTGAGAAATTTTCCGTGTATTAGGAAGACACGTTTGCAGCATCAGCGCGAACCGGTTCCGTACCGGGGAGCTGGTGGCGAGGTGCCGTGACGACCACGCGCCGGCGGCTGCGCATAACAAGGGCCCGTCACCACTTACCCTGTTCCTGTGCCAACTGCCCTCGCTGGTACTACAGATTACTACAACACATGGGGCTCTCACTACATGCTGCCTTCTATAACAACTGCGGAGGAAACATTGTAATGCATGTAAAGATAAAAACATCATCAATGGATATATTAACATTATGTATACAAATTTGATACTTTAATATTTATGAAAGATTCTGTATATATAACTTGTTTATCTAAATAAACATTGCGAAGGTGTGTCTGATACCTGTGACATTATCTTGCATTCTAACTTCACCAATTCTGAGATGTCACATTAAATAACAGAAATAAAATGAAACTTTTAAAAGTATTTCTAATAGATGTAAACAAATAGCAGAAGCGATGTTCTTAGAGACAATGTCTAAATATAAGTAGTATGAATAATATTGGATCCAGCAAGTAATTAGGGCATGTGTAAAATAGTTATGTTTTAAAAGACTGGTGTCATCAGCTACAAGTAAATATTCTACTTAACTCCTCATGTAACAGTTTTCGCTAAATATATGACACAATCAAGTAGTTTTATGTTTTTGTTGATAGAAATAAAGTGAATCAGTGGAATAATTGTGTTTACATAACAGCTCAATGCTAACTGATGATGTAACAATATCACCGGGCCTTGATTTTTGTCTGAACATGTATTAAACAAAAAAAAATTACATTAAGAGTAATGCTAATACATTTACACTGGCATCAAACCATGCAGAGGTTTAATATCAACATCTACAAATAGATGTTTAATGAGAATCATCTTTCTGTGAATCAATTGTTTATAATCATATTGCAAAGCAGTTACATACTTTAAAATTTTTGCTATAACTGGTACTAATTACACTCAACAATAATTGAATTAAAGATGTATCCTGTAGTTTATTACTAGGTTTTAATTAAGATGTTGATTGAAATCAATCTCTCAAATGAGAGGAAGAATTATGGCAAGCTTATACATTAAATGTAAAGGACCATTTGAGGAACGAGTGTGTAGTTTGTGTACTAGTGCTGTGTCGTACCATGCATGACTTTTCATAAATACCACATACAATATCAATGAAGCTTTAAGATTTTAACGTTACATACACAATTAGCATCAGCAAGTGATGACATTCAGTTTAGTACCATACAAAGAAAGAATGCTTTGTCATTGTGGTAAACAATTAGTATACAAAATCTATACATTTTTTCACATGACTAATTTCTACTATTCCATCGTTCCTACACAAATACCAATTCTTTACCTATTGATATCTAACGGTAAATATAAGATGTTTTAGGTAAAACTAAGTTGATACTAGTGATACTTTTCTTCCTTATGTTAGTTAATATTATAATTTATGTATTTATTGAGAATAATAATTAAGCCATTACAGTAAGACAGTAAGAAATAGCTAAGAAGTGCTTTTTATAACCTTTATTACTAATGAAATCCAATTTTTTTATTAATATTTTGTCTATGCATATCATTGTTGTACTAGTATGTATATGGAAACCTGTTTATTAGCCTTATGATCTTAAACTATCTAATGAAAAATATGTATATTGTGTATACAGTAAGTTCTTAGTAAATAAAATTAAAAAAGGATTAATTGGAGCAGAAAATAATCATATTAGAATTCCGGTTGACACCAACGGTACAACTTCCCCAAGGATGTTACAGAGTAAAGTAAAAACCATGTCATATTTCTCAGGGTTACAATAATTTTAATGACTTTTATTTGATAGTAATGTTTATAATAAAAAAAAAATACAACTATTATTTAATTTCTATGTATTTTTTAATTTTATTTATCGATGGTACAGTGTTCACATAAAATATTTTAATAGGTTTTTAATGTTTACAGTAATCATTATATGTGTCGCGGGTCTTCGGTGGAAATTTTACATGAAAATTAACAGTAATATAGTAATAATTTAACCAGTTTTAATATGAGACTTCAAATAACTTGAAATCAGGGACAATGAATAAAACCGTTTGAATGTTGCGACAAAATATACATTTCAATTTCAAATTGTGTGCATAATTACAGTCAAGTATTGTAATTTTAGAAAAGGGTGTCATTTGCTTTTCAAAACCATTACATGTATACACAATTTTACAAATAATTAAGGGATTGGACATTATTATTCCATAGAGCATATTAAACGCCAAAATATTTTAAGTACAATTTGCAGGGTAAATTAAGTTAAAGGTTATGACGAAAGAGCGCATTAGAACATTAACAAATACGTTTTTAGTTTAAATAAATAAAACGTTATTATATCAAACGCGCAGATGATATATCAATTCGTGTATTAGATTCTTGTTAGCAGCGGCTACAAGTTTCTAACCTTCATTAGACCTTGATGAAACTGCAAATGATAACCTCAAAGAACTTACCCGGATTTTGATGCATTTGTTGCGACGATGCTGTCAATTCTGAGTTTATTGGCCATGTCTTTGAGGGCCTGAATATCTACGTTCTTGTCGCCCTTCATTTTGTTTGCAATATATTTTCTTTGTGAATGCAAAAATACGAGACTGCAGGCTGGGAGGCGAGGCGACGCGACCGATCACACCACTCGCTGGAATGTTTCGCCGCCGGCCGGTTCATTTAAAGCGGAGCACCGGCCTGTGACGTCAGCCCCAATGTCACCGCCACAGACAACACCACAGCACCACCACAGATACCGAAATCGATTTTAATCGTAGCCACATTAATCGACACAAATTCATTTTTTAGGGAAAATAACTTGCTATGAATAGATTTTGTACTATAATAGTAAATATTCCTGATCATGAAACCAATACAAATGTATTCTTTATATTACGCTGTCTTATATTAAATCACTATTTAAGTACACAAAGTTTGAAAAATTCAATTTCAGTTCACCAGCCGATAGACACTTTCTGCTGAACATAGGCCTTCCCCAAAGATCTCTCCAATCGGTCCTGCTTAACGATTGCCGTACCCAGCCGTTTCTCGCGACTTTCACCAAATAAAATTTCGCCGGTCGAGGAATCTTGACATTCCGGTTCCAATGCTCAGCTTACTTCCATCACGGTCGGTATATCATTTGATATTGGTGTGAATTTGGAGCCGTGGTATATAGGAATACCGTAAATTTCCCTATAAATCTATAACCCCTCTATGAATATATAATCCTATGTATGCTGTGAAGAGCTAGAGCCCCGTTTGTTTATCAGCAGGGTGTACCACGAGCAGATGAGATAAGCTTTGGCTCCGTAAGTTTTTGGGCGGAACTTTTTATACTTCTAAATAAAATTAATAAAACATAATTTAAGGAAGTTGAGGAATTTGGGATAATTAATTGTTGTCAGATACCTTCTAGAAAGGTACTACTCCAACTCTTATTTTTGCCACTAAATAAAGGGTGCTGTAGCTATTTAAATTACTCAGGTGTAGAGAGTAAACATCTTATGTCTTACAGCGAAGAGCACAATGTGGGGCTGTGTATACCTTCTTAACAAGCACCATATTGCTAGGAGCAAGCGTATCACTTACCATCAGGTAAAATCATCTCTTCGCCTTATCGAGTAAAAACAACAGAAAATATACACAAATGTTATTAAACAAATAAGAATCAATTAAAAAAGGAAAATAAGTTATGCTTATGTAGATAGTGATGCTGGCTTACCAATACATGTACTTGTAATTTTTCTAAAATATTGTAATGCAAAGTATTTTATTTGATTTGTCGCTGGTTTCACATTCTTACTAATAAATTCGTTAGAGTCATTAAATATAAAATTTGCGTATCCAACAGATACAATCTTTGTGAAATATCACACGTAAATATTTTATTGTTAAATTCGAAGACAAAATAAAACTGTACTGTGTAAGTATCATTTTGAATAATAATTATTTAAAATTAATGTTAGTTTTTGCAAGCTACTAGAGGCTAAATATTTGTGTTTAATTCTGCAACTGCTAATTAAATAATGTTATATATTTATTTTAACGTCTTCTAGTTCCACTTCAAGTTGCAGCTTCTCGGTTTCGAATATTGAACACTCAGCAATCAGATGTATGAGTATGATTGTTTATTGTGCAGAATAATGATTATGTTTTGTATCAATTATCACTATGCCGCATAGTAGTCATGAATTGATACAAGCGAAATGGATTGAAAAGTTGACAATAAAGTATGAGAAATGGTATGAAATAACAAAGAAACAAAAATGTTAATCTGACAATTATACCACTAAAACCAATATTGTTTAGATTTGCCGATGATATGGTGTTAATATTTTTTTCATTCTATGAGGCGACGAAACGAACAAGATGTTTACCTGATGGTGAATAATACGTTCGCCCGTAACAACTTTGCGGTCATCGCCTTGAGACGTAAGGTTCAAGTCTCGTTATCCAAGTAATTTTATAAGCATACAACACAAACCGGAACATACTATATGTTTGCGCATTGCTATTTGGCGGTAGAGTCGGGGCTGCGGTGGTACCTACATAGACGGTCCGCGGTAACGGAGACCTACCACCGATAATTTCCACAATTTTTAACTTTAAGTTTATATATGACCTGGCTATTTTCCAAACATAATTTAAATACTAATTGTAGATTAATGAGCTCGCCGGAAATCGCAGAAACGTTATAGCCTAACGACCATAGTCAGCGAAAAACCTAACTTATGAACTATGCTGCAATATTCCTTCAGGCGCAATCGAGTATTTTACTTCCAGTTACATTAGATATTGCGAATGTACGCTAATTATCTTATGATGCATTTTTATAAATTTCATAAATGAAATCTATAATTTTATTTTAAAGAACAAAAGTACAAATAGAGCTAATAATCAATTTTATGGCTGATAAAGAAATGTGATTTAATGTTTTGAAAGATTTGTCGCGAAATTACAATATTACTTTAAGCTTTTAAACAGTAAGTAAATTATTAAAGTTGGTGTAGATAACTTTATTGAATTTTACATCATTAATGTATTTAAATGTTTACTTAAAATTAACACTAAAATGTATAAAGACGGTAACATAAATATAACAAAAGTGATCGTTTTGTTAAAAATACAAGAGCGCAATATAAAATGTCTCCCAAAGGACATTGTTCTAACAACACTGTCCGAAAAAGAAAATAATATTAGCAGATATAACTCTGTTGCGAAATGTACGTAATATCGGGAAACGACGCGATCAAACGCTCCGTGATATTGAATTGATAAGCACTGGGGGTGAGTGAGGGGGTGAGGGGTGTCGCGCGGTGCGTCCGGGCCAGCTCGCGGCCGGCTCGCAGCCCGCCCGCGGCCCGCACGCAGCCCGCGACCCTACAGCTCACTCAATAGGTTTCAGTTCCTATTGCCCGCGCCCGCAGCTTCAGGTTGCGAGGGATGCGATAAAACGGGGGTGGCCATTGTAAATCGCGCTGACGAATCATAGTTGGACCTCTTTTCGTCTCACCTGACGCGTTCGCCACAATGTGGATATGACGCTACGGTATTCATTTAATTTTAAATATACAATTTTTTTTAACGTCGACCTATATGAGCCCTCCCCATGATATTACCGAAACGGTTAAACCGTTGGTGAACGGCCCTCGTGTACAAAATTAAAGTAAAACTTATATATACACATTTACGCATTGTACACCAAATTGTAATTTCTTTTTC
This sequence comes from Pachliopta kotzebuea, assembly GCA_018246255.1. Lineage (NCBI taxonomy): Eukaryota > Metazoa > Arthropoda > Insecta > Lepidoptera > Papilionidae > Pachliopta > Pachliopta kotzebuea. The sequence continues at coordinate 2,460 of DWLS01005587.1, read as the reverse complement.
GGAAATGTACTGCTATATACTGTAGAAACTTTTAATTTCTTACGTAGGTTTCACCATGAAGTGCGCTGGGCATCCTTAACGCACCTCTTAAAAGACCTTTAAAGGCACAAAAAAGCTTCTTGGAGTGGATCCTCTCCGGTTGCTTTTCCGAAGGCTCGTGGATACCGGATAGTGCCGGCGGGAAACGATATCAAATCTCCCGCACGATATTCATACCGTTCTATGAATATAAAATTTTAATAAAAGACCTTTACTTTTTTCCGATAAAAATCTTATCGAATGTATTTCGATGGGATCGCGTAACATTCGATTAGTTTTTACGAGAAACAATTGGAATATCGACAATCGATTAGTCGTGTCCACTGCTCGGGCGGCGGGTGGCGGGGGGAGCCGACGCGCTCCGGCACCCCGCACCGCGCGCCGCGCGCCGTGAGCTAGAGCGCGGGCCGGATCGCGCGCCCGATAAATAAATACAAAAACAATAAAATTGTTGTACACGGGGCCGGGAAATGGTTGCGATGCGCCTGAGAGGCATTTGGGGTCACCATAGCTATTTATCGCTTTTGTACAAGTTTTATTTTTTTATTATAAATTATGTATCGGTATTTAACGTAGTAGTTATTTGCAGAAGCAAGAGATGTATGTTAAAAGCATGTTCGAAAAAATGACTATATATGTTTGTTGGCAGCCATCTGCAAGGTCAACCGAAGAACTGGTATAGGTCGCGGGAAGCGGCTGGATGCAGAACTATACGGCGTAAGGATCCTTGAGTGATAGATACGGTCAGCAGTGGCCGTTATCAGGCTAATAATTAAGTTAAATAATATTTATTTGTAAATATCCGTGAAACTAGGTTTTTTTAATATATTATATCAATTAATAGTGTTTGTTATAATTGATTATTCAATAAATATTTACTATCAATTTTCGGACTGTACCGTGTTCGGGTGCGGTAGCCTGGTCACAGGCAGGTGCGGGGCGGCGGAGGGCCGGCGGATGTTTTCAAATTGGATCGGCCGCTGTCCCGGGGCGATCTTTCTCTTTGCGATTCCGAATTGAATATCAATCCGGCGACTGCACGAAGGACGCGTGTGGATGTGACGCGCGCGGGATTTATCATATTAAAGATAATATACCGCGAGGAGCACACCAGCTCGGACACAGTCTCCCGCTGCGGGAACCCGTGAGAACGTTAAGCCGAAATAATTTTGAAATGACATGCAATTTAGAAGATTGTCTACAATGTGACATTTGTGCTTATCGAAAAAGTTGTAGCTTTTTGCGCAAAGCAAAGGATACAATTTTATTTGCTAAGATTTTTGAGAAAAACATGATTTTGCTAAACTTTTCCAACAATAATCAGTAAACTTGTTAGGGGCTTGTATAACTACAGTAATATTAATGATATCTATATATTATGCACGTACAGAGCGGTTACACGGCGCTAAGTTATACATGCTTGTATCATTGTTCAAGTAATTTAAATACAAAAACATGCATAAACCTTTATTTTCGCGGAAATTGTTGGCTGTTAGAAATAATGCGTAGACGTTCTGTTGTAAAAGAGATCTTACATCAGTGAGGAGGATTGTAGTATTGCGAAACAATAGTTAAGTACAACGCCACCCCATCCACTCTATGTTGGCACTATGGCGCGTGCTCCGTAATTTTCTCTTTAAATTCTTCGCTGAACTGTTATTTTTGCAACTTCTTGAATGGTTTACAGTTTGTTCGCGAATCGATGGTCCCACTGCCGCGGCCGGCGGCCGGAGGCTGTGCTCCCGTCCTCTTACTGTATCTAAGGTTGCAGGCGCGTAGTTAAATACAAAAGTATTTTATGTAAATCTGTGTTAGTTACTGCAAAATTAAAAAATATCGAAATACAAATTGACCGTGTCAGAGACAAAGTACACACTTTATCGAGTTACATTTTAACGTACGCAGAAGCTCGTTCGACGAGCGGATTGTGGACTAACCACATATGTTTTTTCAATTAACTGACTAATTGATATTTTTTAAATAGCCTAAAATCTAGTTTTAAATCATCTTGATGCAGTGAAGAAAAAATCATGTAAATCGAACTCTTAGTTTAGGTGGAATTCGGCGGAAAAGATTAATATTTCTTCAGAAATAGAAGCTTCCGGAGTTCCGCTCGCACCGCTCCAAGAATATGTAAGGCGGGTAGCTGAAGGAAGAAAATGAACTTTGCATGGCTGTTCCATTGTTTTATAACATCTAGTGAGATACAATCTATACCTATGTACAATCTTGGGGGGTCAGAAACAAGCTTAGGTTTGCACCACACAAAACCAACGTGATGGTGCTGACCAATAAGCTGAAGTATGACCTTCCGAGATTGATCATGGGAGGTGAGCCCCTTAGCTTTACACGTGAAATCCGGATACTGGGCCTCACAGTTGACGATAGGCTCACATTCAACGCGCACGTGAAGAATGTGAG
>DWLS01005586.1:0-12539 GCA_018246255.1 Pachliopta kotzebuea | reverse complement strand
GCTCGCGGATCCGGACTCCGCGAGCTGAAAAGTATATATATATATAAACTATATAATATAAGGGAGAGGAGAGAAACGAGGGAAGAAGATTTGGGATATGCGCAGGTGTTAAAGACTCTATAATTCAGTCCCTGTGACCACTTCGAACGCTGAGGACGACCACCGGAGTTCTAGTGGGTAAAAATCTCCCTATAACCATGACTTTCTCCCAGAAAGCAAGGTATCTTTACAAAGATTTCAACCCGAAAAGAAAAAAGATAGTTACCATCGCAGATCCTATTGCAACCATCACACAATATTGTATTCCAGTTTGAAGAGTACTGTAAGCTAGTTAAATTACTAAGGTAACGAGACTTAACATGGTTCTGTGCATACCATATTAACCAGCGCCGCGTTGTTATGGGCAAGGGTATCACTTACCATCAGGTGAACGTCTTGCTGGTCTCGTCGCTTTATCAAATAAAAAAGGCCTGAGACTGATGAAGATGTAAGTCTTAAAAAAGAGAATTGTCTATCGATTACATTATACTCTTGATATATTTGATGAAGTGGTAAATAAACTTTTCCAATTATGATAAAACAGTATGAATTTCCTCTATGTAATATTTAAAATTAATAATACAATGTATTATTAATATACAGGAAAAAAAGTATTTGAATTTAAAATATGTTCGTCTTTATACACGTCGTCCCGGAAAACCTTATTTCTTGGCAACACTGAATGACATAACTCCCGTCTATAATTAACCAATCGGACCGCGGCTGCGCGGGCGCATCGCTGCAGGTGCGATGTGTTGCCACTGTAGAGAATTTACCCCGAATTTCGGGTGTTGAACCCGTCTCCTGATTATGTCTGCAGGTTAGTTTATACATCGTGCGGCACTCTGCCAAGTGTGTTCAGGTGCGAAATCAATTAGCGAATACCATTCCGGCAGGGTTTATGAAATATATTTCGATATGCCGCATACGATATATTAGAACACTGGTGCTGGGGAAGGTGATAGCTCTAACTAGGATGTGCTCATTAGCAGTGCAGTGAGGATGACCACTGAGGAAGTTTTGATGGGTATCAATCCCACATAACTCTGCCTTCCTCTCAGAAGCGAGACATTTTTTAAAAAGGTATGGTGACTCTTGTCAGTAGTCTTTTTGATTGAATATATTCATACTAATTAAATAGATTTGTTAATAATGTACGATTGTCTGATAGACATCAGGTTATATTTGAATAGTCGTGATTAATTATAATATTAATTTATTCTAATATTATAACTTTGAAATATGCGGCCACACATCCGTGGTGTAATGCTTAAAGCTTGCCATATAAAACTAACATCCCCGGTTCGAATCTGAGGCTACACATAGTAGAGTTTGGTATTTGATAACATATGAGAGATTGTTATATTGAAAATCCGCCGCCGGATAGCTACATTCCCAGCAGGAGCAACGTTAAGTTACCTTTAGGTTAATAGACCGTGGGCCCCGTGGTCCACGTACCCAGCATCAGATGAACTGTATATGTCGCAAAACACGGAACAGAGAATATAAGCTGTAGTATTCTGGACTAGCTTCACAATCTTCGACCTCATTGTTACTTAATATCATATAAAATGGTGGTTACGGTAAATAAAAAAAAATATGTATATAGATATCAAAGACCATAAGTGATTATATTTATGTGCTCTTTTAGGGTTTCCATTGGCATAAACCTCAATAAGCCGTTCAAATCCAACCCGTCAGAGCACCGACGGCGCCCTTGGAATTCTTCCTTTTATTTACGCGTATGTTTTATTTTCTTAATGTTATTCTTATGAAAAGTCTCATCCATTAAACAGGTTAAAACACTTTTTTTTTCTACACGACGAGACGAGAAAGCCGTTCCGCGGTGGTAAGTGATACGCTTACCCATAACGCACCGCTGGTTAAGATGATATACACCACACTGCGCTCCTCGCTCTAATACCAAAGGTGTGTTAAATCTCGTTACCCCAGTAATTTCACCAGCATTCAACACCTTTCAAACTGAAATACTGTAATGTTTGCACAGTACTGTTTGTCGGCTGCAATAAGAGCTGCGTTGATACCTACCTACGTAGTCTCCGTCATCAGCGATCTTCAGAATATTGTTGTCAGTACTATTATATCAAAAGATAAGAATTTTAGTTTCTATGTAAAGTAACAAAAATTATATTTACTTCTCCAATCTTCAATTCAATATTTCACGTATTGTGATAAATTCTGAGAAAGTACTTATCTTCCTTCTCCAAAAACCTATTATCACACACGACTATTCAAATATAACCTGATGTCTATCAGACAATCGTACATTATTAACAAATCTATTTAATTAGTATGAATATATTCAATCAAAAAGACTTTGAAGAATACTGACAAGAGTCACCATACCTTTTTAAAAGATGCCTCGCTTCTGGGAGGAAGGCAGATTTATGTGAGATTAATACCCATCAAAACTTCCTCGGTGGTCATCCTCATTGCACTGCTAATGAGCACATCCTAGTAAAAGCTGTCACCTTCCCCAGCACCCACAGTGTGTTACGACAAAATACGAAATAGGTTCATACTTGTCATCAGCCCCGGAGAATCACCACACCTACTCTTACAACATGTGTGTCGATTATTTATGCAGTTGCCAACCTGTCAATCTTGACGAAGTGTTACTCACTTCCTGAGTGTCAATCAGTGACTTTATTTATGTGCTTTCATTTAAATGTTAAATTAAATAATTACTCCCTGCACAAAACAGGTTTGGAGTTATTGTACTTACTTTTTAGTTTTACGTCGTGTGAATGTTTGTATCCAAATTTGAGCGTATTTCCATTGGAAATGTATAGAATATATCAGATCTACAGATTTATAGATGAATCCAAAAGATGGTCAAGTTAGCCAAAGAGCAATGGAGGTAGCTATGCTAAAGAAATTCTATGCATGCGATTTACTAATGACTTGATCCATAGTAGAAGTATGGTATCTGATATAGCACTAAGGAATGCCAGAATTACGTGGCAATGAGCATAACATATTAGTGCATAACTGAACGATATGGAATCCTTGGGTAAGGATAAACGTCGATTAACTGATAATGATACTACTATAGAAGTTAGAGAATATTTTTCAAAAATCTTTTAACACGTAAAACACCTATCACTTCTCTAGTTTTAAAATATAAACCATTTCCTTTGTCATGTAAATTATGGCTATTTCTAAAGTGATCAAATCATCTCTAGAAGGTAGACGGATATATTTTGGCAAACCATCTGCTTCCATGAGAAAACGAGCATCTTCATGAAACCCTAAATATAAATGTATACGCATATATTCCTCGCGTCACTTATAATTTATAGGTGCGAAGCGTTCCTGCGCCTGCGCAACGAGATATGGAGGAATTCCTCGCGCTTCGACACTCCCACGCTATCTAAATATACCACTAAACAAATGCGTTTACGTTTTATCCTGTTTGTTTGTGCTGAATCGATGTGTTAATTTAGTATAGCAGCGCGAGGTAAATCCGTAGTAATTTGTTTATATATAACAAAGCAACGAACAAGATGGCCATATCCATCTCTTTCTTATTCTCATTTTCCGTCAGCGTATAATTGGTACTTATGTGCTAATGTAATAGGAGATACTTATGTCCAGCGGTGGATTGCCACAGGTTGTTGATAATGATGGGCTAATATTAATACTTCACTTATAGTACATATACGCTCCATATTTGCAAGGATCTCATAAATCGTGATATATCCATTTTTTTCTCAGTTCAACCCAATGGTACATTGGTAGCGAAAGCTCTTTGGTACTAAGTCCGCCTTTATAAATTTTTTGTTGTATGTGCATTTTAAATGAATAAAGCTCTCCCATTTTCCGTACAACTAACAATGTTGTACAAATAATTATTAATCATACAATGTAAATTTTATTAAATCACAATTTACACCGTAAGTAAACCTAGACTGAATTTTGGGTGAAATCTGAAAGACAAATATTTTTACTACCGCATACCTCATTTTAGCGTACTTCAAACGATAGACTAATAGCTTCTGACTAGTAAGTCACATTCGAGAATCACATGCGGTATTACTGCCGTATTTTTTCTAACTACCCACCCTGTAATTAATATGCTGGCATGGAACCACTGTTGTGACAATATAAGCAATTCAACTAAGCGATCTTCGTTTATGCGGCGTGGCACTTTTTTTGTGGAGTAATCATTGCAACGGCACACGCAAACGTCCGTCATACCGCGCACGAGATATAAAATTAAAATATGATTCCGCTTTCGCAAGCGGTAGCGGGAAGAAGTAGAGTTGATGATTACCATATCACATATCCTCCATTAAGAGTACTTATGATAATCACGGTGACAAATTTGTCTACGTAGGACTAATAGTCCAGTTGGTATAAATACAACTACAATAAAAAGTCAATCGTCGAATCCAATCGGCTGATTAGCATATAAGCCTACGTTGCATCTTCCCGTCCCAGCTACTGCAATGTCTAAAAGCGAAAGACTTTAATTTGTGCGTGTTGCCAGTGATGACTTATAACCACTTACGAATGCGCCTTTTAAAAAAACTCGGAGTTATCCAAAAAGCAATGGAGAGGGTTGTGCTCGGATCATCTCTGCACGATCGATTCAGAATGAGGAGATCCGTAAAAGGACTAAGGTTACTGTTATAGCTCTTAGATTACTAGACGTAAGTGGCAATGACCAAGGCATATTGCTCAAAGGACTGACGGCCAATGAGACAGGCAGTAAGGTCCCAGAGTGTAAACGCAGTACAGGATAGCATTCTACGGGTTTTCCTGCACACAAAGTTAACCGAAAAGGTTCCGATAAGGAGTTGCAATGAATGTCATATACCTATCAAGTCCATGTGACATCCGCCAAGCAGCACTTGACTGGCATGATAAATTGGAATAGATTCTCTCCGTATAAGAGTCAGTTTATGGCTTATGGTAATATTTGCATACTCCTGTTTAATGACAGAAATAAAAGTTGGAACTAACCTGGTGATTCTTAGCAAGATCCTCTAAAAATCTTATTAGATAACTAGTGATAGATCTCTTGGAGATTGTTTATATAGGTTGCATAGCAGAGTTTGTTTCCAACAAAAACGTTATTGATGTGATCATAAAAAGGCGGAATCAATCGCTTCCGCTTTCACTATGTCCACACAATTTAAATGCTTGAATGTCGCTTAATGAGAACTAATTAAAAAAAGTACGGCGGCTCAGCTTTACTGGATTTTTATATTCGGATTTATAATTATGATTAAGGAGATCCAATCTGATTTTTATTAAAGTCCAACAGTCACACCATGTGAGAGAAGGGTTACCATAACTACCATTCAAATTCCGGATCCGCTCTAAAAGTGACTAATGAATAAGTATTTTCAAGGAAAAACAACAGCTTTTTCTGTGACCGAAGTTTAAGTTCAGCAGTTGACAAAATGATGATGATGAAGTTTTGAGGAACGGTTTTAATTATTTTCAGGATAATACATTTCGTGGGGGAAATTAATAACACAAATACGATGAAACGAAGCGATGCGATGTACGTGGGTAGTTACTACGTAAATTGTATATTGCATTACTTATATTTTAAATTTATTTCTGGATTTCTACTCATGCGCAAGTTTTATGAAAATATTATTCTATTAGTCTTTGACTTGTATGTCACTCTTCCAACTTTTGACCGTATTCGCTAATTTTTTAAACATAATTGGCTACTGCGATTAATAATTTCAAACGCTTCATAAAATCATCAAATTTTATAGAAATTTGTTGATAATTTCGCTTCTGTTTATTTTTATTTTAATAATAAAAAGCTCTCTTTATGTTCCCACTGCTATGCACCTGTAATCTTTCACAAGAACAAAACCAAAATATCACTGTTCATTGAAAATATCACATGATCACAAAATCTGTTTAACTTAAAACAATCGGTTTTCTCAACAAGCTCATCCACAATGAGAGTCGTATAAGCTACTTTCTAGAAATATTTCGTATACTTTACAAACGCTTTCATATATTTTAATAAAAGCTATATGCCAGTGAAAGTTCGGAGATTACTCGAGTTCACCTGAAAAAAAACTGAAAGTCCGATAAATTCGTAATCAATTTTTGACTTAAATATCGCGGTATCGTTTTATTAACTTAATAAGCTTTTTAGCAAATAATACGTTATTTTTAACAAACATGATTTTTTTTAGTTTCATAAATAGACTTATGATACACCTAAAATGAATGTTCATATAATATAATTAAATTTCAGAACAATTTTTTATTATTGGTAATTATTAGGATTTGTCATAGATAGGTTTCATGTACATTATAATGTAAATTAAATAAATTAGAAGGGCTAAGATGCAGGAAAGTAGGATGTGATGGTATGATCACTTAGAGAGAAGGATGCCTATCTACGATGGCAACTTGGCACTGTAGCTTTCTTTCGAGGGTCGGAGGCAGACCCAAGACAAGGTGGGAAATCTAGTGTAAGGGTTTTGCGATAGTGTCAAGTGACTAATAACAATGTTGGGGACAGGACGAAGTGGAGGAAAAATGTTACCAAAGCTGAAACTTCCACCATATGTAATAGTATAGGTAAAAAGGGAGAGAAATAAATTAGCAGAGTTGCTCCTCTTTCGGATACAATTAGTATTCGGTTAGAAGGGTAAATTCAAGAAACAATTGGAATAATGCGTTGTTTCATACGGATCCATTTATATACAAACGTAAACACTTCAGTCAGTTAACGATGTTCCGTTTGGTAGAAAATGCGGTGACCTTGTTTTCATTTTAAAACAACGACCCGCGCTGTCCCAAACGACTGTCCCGTTCCACTCTAACCCGCTATTTGCATGTCTTCAAATTGCGAAATTGGACAATTTTCAAATTATATTCTTTGTTGTTTTACTTTCATAGAGTATTAACAAATTTAACGGCGGAAACAGCAAATGGTTGCTAGGAAGTTGCACTTTGTTGTTCCTCAAGAAAACATTTTATATCCTTTTTCGAAAAATTCCATATTTTGACTCTGGTCTTAGGAGAAGCCTATGTCTAGCAGTGGACTGCCGTAGGCTGATGATGAGATAATACATAAATGTGTGTCTATGTTTATTGCATCGTAGGTAATTTCAAAACTGATTACCACTTTATATCTAGACGAAAACTCTCGGGCAGGCTAGTCCCATCCATGACTAAAGTATTAAAATTAAAGAATTGTACTTTATCCTATTAGAGGGGTATTTGGAAATTTAGGGGATCAAATACCTTCATAAGCTACATGGAATTTCGAAGGTCACGTTATGAATTTGTTATCAATCCAATTTCATAAGTAAATCATATCATCCGATTGAATAATTTGAATGCATTTCAATCGAAGATCAGGTGAAGGACAATGTTTGCCGAACATTGGAGCCAACGTTGCAGCAGCGAATCGAGCATGGCGCCGGTGCCAAAATTAACCAGCGCTAAGGTTTAAAGATAGTACGAGTCGTATTTCGCGCGCCGATTCCTACCCGTAACGAGGCACAAGCTTGGAGTGAAGCACAAAGGGATGTTATTGGTTCCGTATGGTGCATTAAATATAATTTAGCAACAACAGCGACACAGTGATAAAACTAGTAGGAAGTTCATTTGATGACTGAACAATACGCTTTGACCACTGCGGGTAATTTCTGTTTTAAATTTAGCACCACCTACACATTATCCTGTAAACTCTTCACTATCGGTATCCATCAGATCTGGTTGGAGGTGCATTTGCGCTAACTTAATGTTGTAGCTGTTCTTGGATGGTGATTACTTAGCGTGACGGTTATCACGCGAACAACATGCTCATTCTTCTTCCATTACTTTTGAGAACTTAATCTAAAAAAAGACTAGCATGGCAGCAGATAGATTGAAAAACACTAGTAACATAACATTTTGCGGTATTATGCAAAAATATTCAGAATGAGCATTTCCATAACCAGCAACACTCAATTTTACGTGATCATCACTACCAATTAAAATGAACTTAAATTTAACAACAATTCTTATTACTTTAAGTGATGAAAAGATCGAAGGTGGTTAACAGCATGCTTGGTCAGATTAACAATTTAGTGGACATAAGCTGTTCAGGCAATTTCGCAAACTTCTTATTACCACTAAACACCATCATTGCAACCATCACTCACTATATGGTGTTACATATATAAGTAAGAAATTTTTATAAGAAAGGCAGGTATTCGTCGAGAAATTCGGTGTAAAGTTTTGATTATTCACCACATAAGTCAAGCTGACCGACTTTCCGATGATTTAACGCTGCAGAAAGTGAAAGCATGGATGCTGCACTGAGTAGCAAATGAAGAGATTAAACTCATCAACATGCTCATCTCACCACGAAACAGTACCAGTAACTTCAAAAATATATATGGGATTTTCTTTCTTAGTTTTATTGATTCCTCTTGATGATTTTGCTCAGTACTCTGCCAGTTGATGATAGAGCATTTTTTCTATATTTAGTACTTTTTATATATTTTTTCTTATTTCTTTGTTTTCTTCTATTTTTATTAATTGGTTTAACCTTTACTACACTATAATATTGTAAATTTATAATAGCTAACAGAGCACTTAATAATAGATTTGATTCCTGTGTTTAATTAACAATGGTAAAAGCAGAAAAAAAGTCAGTAGTAAAATATTCATCGAAAGAATACCATCACTCGTGCGTATACCAATTTGATTGTGGTGAAATGGTGTCGAGTTCCGACGGCTCGTGTTAATTGGGACACGGTATATTTAGAGGATTGACTTTTCGTAGTCGCCGCGCTCTTGTTGCAAACGGACGGCACGCCAGCCACCGGTGTACACGTAAATATAACTCAGGTACGGAGGCCACGAAAATGGAACCTGTTGAGAACGGTCCCGTGGTGATATCCTTGTTTTTTTGGGCAATTAATTAATTATCACCTTTTCTCTACTTGCAGAAAGAGAGAGGCTTAACTATGTAAACATCTTTTGTTGGAAAGTTAGTGATGTGTTAGCTGGTCCTTCATGTAACATCTTAAAACAATCCATTTTCTGGTTTATGATCCTTATCTAATTGCTGCGGTCCTAAGCTGAAAACAGACCTTGGCTAAAGAACCCAACTTAGTTAAATATTGCGAATATATTATATGTATAGGACTAGCCTATGAACGTATCTATCAACAGCCATAACAACAAAACTGTTTTCAGGTGTTTAACATTTAACAGCCAGATTATTCTGATCGAATTCACTTCACTGTTACAAACAAACAAACACAACGAACGGTATTTCAATTTGTGGTTCTCATACGAAATGATCCTTGATGGTGATTGGTGATTATTTAGTTGTTTGTCCAACACCATTGTATACAATAACACTAAAATCCTGTACGTTTTTATAATCCAGTGTAACATTTACAGCGTTATTTAAATATAACGAAGATGTCCAACGAACGGATGGGTTGATGGGTGACCCTATCCGTGGGACAATACGGTCGTTATTTGTATAATCGCGTACGGCAACTGGTGGTGTCGCTTTTTAATCGTAAATGTCATACAACGGTGATACCGTTGTTAACGATTTACATCGTGCGACTTTCTTTAATCGAGAGCATTTTTATTAAACGCCATATTTTTTAACGCATTTCAAGTAACCTGATTTTTATGAAATACACTTGAAAGCTGCATAATTGAAAAAAAAATCGATTAAGTTCTTTTTGACTCTGAGTATGAGACAGGACGACGATTCGTAAGATCATTGAGTGATATATATGTCCCATCTCTTCCTCCTTCCCCAAATCCTCTTCCCTCGCCTCCTTCCTCTCCCTTATACTATATAATTTATACATATATACACTTTTCAGCTCGCGGAGTCCGGATCCGCGAGCTCAGGGTCCGGTGAAGCTTTCGCGGCCATAATAGTGGCCGAAAGCAAAAACTTCATCCGAAAAAAAAATGATGTATATGTCGAACAGTGGATGTTTATGATCGGTCAATGATGACTATGATGATTCAATTTTGTTATACCATAAAGGTTAACGCTAGTCTGCGATTCTACCTGCGGTTAAGTAACAATATAGTCTGCGGTGGTGAAATGCGTTAACATAGTAAATGTCTATTCACTATCAGAAGAGTTCTCTTCTCAAACTAATATATGTTCGTAAATGAGTAATTCTCAAGATAGTGTAAGCAGAAGAAAATCTAGTATTTATATCAGCAATTCGCTATCATAAAAGGGATCTAAGGAGTCCCGCACTGCTGTGTGGGACCTCCACGGAACCCAAGCCAATCTTATCTGCTCGCGGACCACTCTGCTAATCAACAAACGAGGATATGGATTTCCACGAATCCACATTATATCGTCGTGGTGGGAGACGGCCCAAATCCTTCCATTATTGAGGGAGGCCTGTGACCAGCAGTAGACATCTATCGGCTGATGAAGTATCAACAATTTGTTTGTACTTAAACATAGTTTAAAAATAATGATAAGAAAACATATCCGAAAAAAAGAACAATTTTTTTTCGATTCAGTCAATTGAATGTTCATTTGATGATAAATAATATATGTAATGTAAGAAATTAAACAACTAACCCATTCAACACCCATTCAACCGGTACACAGTAAATTTTGCACAGTGCAATTTGTCCACTGAAATGGAACTGCGGGGGTACCCATCTAGAAGGTCCCCTACAAGAGACCAGAGATATAATAGAGATATATTTTTTAATGAAAACACCATTTATATAGATAATTTCCTTCAGAACGTTATACTGCAAGTCATGGTAAACGTAATTTGGCATGCGATGAAACTTTCAGCTAAAACAACGCTGCAAATAGTTTTAATGTTGCGTCGCTCTATAATTTTCCTGAAGTAGTGATTTCAGCGCTTAAATCCGGGCGAACTCGTAAAACACCCACTGAATTTTTTTTTTAGATTGTTGTTTCATTATATTCAGAAAACATTTATTGTATGTAATATTATTGTCAATTTTGCATTGACTATGATTTAGTCAAGTGTGTGTCTGAATACGTTGTGACGCGCTCTGGTCAAACAGAAAAGCCAACTAAAATGAAACTTGGTGTTAATATTGAGGTGAGTACGGAGATAGTTCTTAGCCATAGCCGATTCCAGTTGACCAACCGGAAGTGGTGTCGAAAGTCACTAAATTCAATAACTATGCATAATTTTGACATTATTCTTATACAAATATGTTCCTCGTATAAAAATTAATATTGACCAACCGGAAGTGGGATCAAAAGTCACCAAATAACTTTATAGTGAATATTTTTGATATCTTTATTTTAAAAGTAAAAATGTTTCTCGTCAAAAAAATAAAATTATGTACTTCCGTTTATAGTCGACCAACCAGAAGTTGTCCAAAATCTGTATACTTATATAGATTCTATATAGATATATCGCAATATTGACAGTGAGAGTAACGGCGTTATACAGACTAGCGTTTATTTATTTTTTATTTTACTACTTTGTATATTCAAATGAAGTAACAGTAAATAATAATTATATGGAAATAATGTACAGGCGACCTTAACTCACTTTGAGTTTTCTACCAGTTAACCTTAATGAAAGAGGTAAGACATCGGTAGTTGACTATATCATTACATTTGAATGTAAAACAGTTAGGAATGAAAAAAATGCTTATAACACTAAATTTCAAGTGAACTTTTACGAAGGTTTGAATTAAATGCCATAATACGATAAGAAACCATTATGTATTTGGGCTGTGCGAGAATGAGATATGATGCTTTTCTATATAGTTTCCACATTTGGTATCCTCTATGAGTTCAATAGATCTATCTTCATTATATATATACGATAAATATGGGGTGGAAGGGGTTCCAGTCAACATCTCAAATGACTCAAGTTAACCTGCATTGGGCGAATGATTAATCCAAATCCCCCTACTATTGAGGGAGGCCTATGTCCAGCAGTGGACGCCTCTCGGCTGATGATGATATGATAACCATATTAAAAGATTCTCCTCCTCTCCTATAACCTGCATTGGACCAGCGCGGTTGGTCCAAATCCCCTACTATTATTGGAGGCCTACCTCCAGCAGTGGACGCTTCTATCAGATGATAATGATGATAAACATTACCAGATTCTTCTCTTCATATATTTCTACTCCGCCGTATTAGAAACTATGATACTACATTATATTACTCTACTTCTTTTTCTTTAATACTAAAATCATAAAAGAATTTATCGATTGATTGCATTCTCTCTTTTTTTTAACTTTCTTTCTTTCTCTCTCAAATGAACTATCAAAATACAAAGTTTCACTTCTACCGCACGATGTTGAGATCTTTAATTTTCGTTTTTTGTCTTGTTTTTGTGAGAGATTATTTTTGTTTTTATTTATTTTGCTTGTGTTGTGCTATTTGTAATGTTACTATTTTTTTTTTTTTTTTGCGGGGGGGAAAATGCCTACGCACTGCCCTCCCGCCACGGGGGTGGCGGAAGGGACTGTGTGGGACTCGCACCCACTAA
>DWLS01005585.1:0-12540 GCA_018246255.1 Pachliopta kotzebuea | reverse complement strand
ATTGGAGCAAACTGGAAGGGGTACACCGTCTAAGGCAATAGGAGAAAAACCGGATGTGCCACCAAAGTCGCAAAACATTTTAACAAATTGATCGAGAATCCAAGATTATAAATTGTGAAGTAATCTATAAAATATCATCGATTGAACTTTACAATTTCGCATTTTGATTCTATATTAAGCGACGTACTCGTGACTAGTTCAAAGTTGTTTATGTATTTATTCTATACGTAAACCTTTACAAAAAAATAGATCAAGTGTAATGTGTGAAACATGTTATTCTTGAATAGGTTTATTGATTCAGGAAGCGTTTAAATCACCTTCTGGTTTAATTAATAAGTCAAGTGAAAATATAAATTCAGGGTTTAACACCAATGAAACAGATGTTTCAGTTTTCCACCTCACATAGGTTCCACTGTTTTCAACAATCGTCAGATAAACAGGCACCAAATGAACTTCTATTTTGTCTTAAATCTTTAAATAATTATATTATATTGCTTAATAAACTATGAAGACTATTAGTTCTTACTGGACTAAAGTATGATTCATCGTTTTTTTTATTTGGTTAAATGCCTTATTGTCTTCTATATCAGTGAATAAGAAGAGTAATGTGGATGTTAAATATAATGAACTCTCTTTGTTATACAAAAAATTTACACAAAAGTTCATTAAACTCGTTAAAAGTAAATTAAGAATGGGTAAGCTAGACTTGAAGTTTTTGCTGAAAAAAAGTCGCGATTCGAATCCGGGGTTAAGATTAAAGTAGCAAGTCGACCTTCGTGATAATAACAGCACTGTAATTACAGGTAAGAATTATATATCGGTTTTTTGTAAAATCCATCTTTATTGTAATAAGATCAATACAATATAATAACAGGTCTGTCCTCACTGAAGCTATTACCAACTTTATCACCGTATTTGGTAGTTGTTTACGTTACATATTCATTTATTTTTCAGATATCTCTATAAAGATTTTTAATGCGGAGTGAAAAAACAGTAAAACTTATCCTTTTTTATTATTCGACAGGCGACGAGACGAGCAAAATAATACCCAATGGTAAGTGATACGCCTGCCTATAACAATGCGATGTTGGTTAAGATGGTATACACAGCACAAGATCGTATTTTGTGGAATACTTTATAAGAGAACTATGTCCAGCAGTGGTGGTCCATAGGTTGAAATGATGATGATGACACATATCATTGCGTTAATCGCCTTGAGACATGAGGTATTAAGTGTCGTTACAATTGTAATTTCACTAGCATGCAGCACGTTTAAACCGGAACACAGTAATGTTTGCACATTACTATTTGGCGGTAGAAATAGGAGATGACCTACCTAGGAGGTCTCCAGCAGAAGAGATCTACCAACAGTAGTCTATCTTTTTAATGTATTTTGTTAAGTAGTTGTATTTACTATCCAGGCAAGATGTCTTGTAAATTAATGAAAACATCCATTTAGTTAACTCGGAAGACCTAGATTTATTTTAACAGCCGGCAAACTTCGAAATGTTACTAGAGTTAGTTAATTCGCTTTGTAGCGCGGTACAACGACTGTTTAGTCTGTGGTTTACACCACGCCGATATATCAGACCAGCGCCGGTCAAAATTAACCGTTTATTTGTCTTAGTTTAACCTGAATTTTAGTAAGAATTTATGGAACTATTCCTGTACGTTATTGCAGTCTAATGTTTCTAATTTTGATTACTTCCAGCGGTATAATATATAGAAGTACTGCTTCTTTTAAAACGCTACCCGTTCAAAATATATTTGTTAGTCACCACAAACAAAAGAAATTTTGGAAAGTAGTATTTAGAGCTATTTATATACATAATACAGTATGTTTGTGGATCGCTGGTACCTGTGATATGTAACAAGCCCGTGTTATAGGTCACCAGATCTCCAACTCCCGTGCAATTAACATTATTGTATAACTTATTATATTAAAATAACTATGAGTGTCGTTTTATTAGTAAAATAATCTTTATTACTCGTTTAAATAAAAAAGGAATTTTTTTTTTCGTTAATTTAATTACATACTTGTACCTTGCATAGAAATTAGTTGTGTCTAAATTTGAAACCTTACCTCAGGCAGAGGCGTTTGAACGTGGGATAATAAATAATTATCGCTTAGTTTAGATCGATTAAATTATTGATATGATAAATAATGCAGACCGCAAACCGCTGAATTATTTTCTGAGAAGTTTTGAACCTTCCCAGAAAACTCCGCCTCGAACTTTGTCAGAACAAAACTCTACTGAATAATATATTTAGCGTGAAACTACAATAAAAAAAGGTAAAACTTCTTTTGGTCTCAAAGAAAATGTTTACAAATTTTTTTGTTGTAATCGTAATTGTTTTTCCTGTTAAGTTACTTAATGAATTATTTAATTATCAGAACTTTTACAAAGTTTTTGATACAATGGAATAAATTTTTAAGGGATTATTCAAATGTTTCCTTGCCAGCTATAAATTAGAAATAATCTAAATTTGCAAAGTACAAATTCAAATTATAAAGTGCAATGTGAGAAGGAAGTTGAAGAGTATGAAATGCATCGAGGTGCCCATTAAGCAAGTGGCAAAATAAGCATACTTAACAAATTTACAAGGTCTCCAATCAATAAAATTATCCGATACTTTGGGTACTTAAAAACTCGTTAAAGTGACATGGAAATAAGGCAAGCGGATTCGGGGCGGACCAGCGCGTCCGATGGCATCTTCTCTTCTACTTAATTAAATTAATATTACTGTAGTTTTTACGCCATTCTTTCTTAATGCATTTCCTGATGCCGTTGAAGGCTATTTAAATTATATACCCGAGAAGAAGAAAAAAATTAATGTCGAAATTAATGCGGGTGCACTATCTTGGCGTGATCGACGCCTAAATTACACGAATGTTTCTGACTTTAATTACTTAAGTGGTTTATAATTATAGATACATATATATTATAACTAGTTATTAAAAAAGAATTAAGGTCCAGTTAACAATAATTCTTATCTTTTCTTTTGTAGAAAAATATTAACAGAGTAAAACAGTAATATATTGACATTAACTTTCGATAGTATGATAAGTTTTTGCAGCTTTGGTGCGAGTAATAAAAATAAATGGTTTTTATATTATATACATACGAAAATTGGTTATTTACCTTCGACGGGGCAGTTTGTATAATTTTATATTATTATCCAAATTAAATTTACTTGTTAACTTCGCATCTGGTAACACGGAGGGACCTTACATAAACAAGAATTAAGGAAACAGTAAAAAGCACAACGGACAATAGTTACTATATGCTTGAGGTCGAAAACCACATAACTATATTCTGGTAATGACAATTACTATATGGTAGGGAAATAATTTTACACTCGTCATTTCACACTCATGGTGAAGGTAACATTAAAATTGCTAGGTCTTAATACTTTGCTGGACTAAATAATTGAATAGGATTCACTATACTCAAACAGTATTTTGCGAAGTAGATTACAAGAGACCTATGTCCGGCAATGGACGTCCATCTGTTGAAATGATGATGATGATTCAATGATTTTTATGAATATATAAAATTCAAGTTTTACCTACATTATTCAGCTATATTGAATAGTTTACAGAAAAAGGTGGTGCAATATTAAAATATATTTGATCGGCCTTTGTGACGCATTAGCTGGGTTCCGGTTAGATTCGGTGCCACTCGTAAAATTTGGATGAAGGTAAGATTTTTTAAATTTGCTAGATTAATGCCTACTGCACCCATATTGTTAATTTGTTATCATACGCCATAGGCGATCATGTTAATAGTTAAACAATAGATTTGATTCGAGTTGGTTCACCAACTAGATGGATCGATCAAAAAAGAGACTCGTCGTCAAAATTTTACAGGGTGGTGAAAGACACGCTGAACAGAGACCAGAGGAGGCAGACGGCAAGCCTAACGTTGATCACGATCCTCAAATATAACGGAACGATGTCAGAGAGAGAGTGCGTTGAATAAAAACTTTATGTTATGGTTAAAATATCTACGAGAACTTGCTTATAATTAGCAAGTTGACCGTTTGCATAGATCAGGGGGATCGGACAGCGTGAGTCAGATTCTCTTAAAGTGGCACACAGTCGATTTGTTTAACAACAGCCGGCGCCGTCTGACGGCAATACACCGAGCGGTTTTAAACCTGAGCTTTAACCAACGAACAGGATTCTTTAATCATTTCTTTCAATTTAGACATTCATTTGAAATAACTTACTAGAAAGACTTTAATTTAATGGCAAATCCCCCACCTCTCAACAGAAATATTTTTCAGTATATTATAATCATGTGCTGTAATACTTGTGGTAAGTCTCTGTGGCAGACAAATAGTACTGTGCAAATATTACTGTGTGGTGAAAGGCAGCTAGTGAAATTACTGTGGTAACAATACTTAACAACGTGTGTCAAGGCGACGAGTACAATGTGGTGCGGTGTATACCATTTTAACTATAACCACGTTATTATGGGTAAGCGTATCACTTAACATCAGGTGAAAGTTTTACTCGTCTCATCGCCGCGTAAAAATGGTGCTTCTAGAGAAAACATCCTTATTTAAACGATAATGTCCGTCAACAATTTTCAATCTCGAGAACTATAAGGGACAGGAGATGAATTTCTCATACAGACAAATCTCGCTTATATAAGATCAGAGCTGTTGGAATTTTGTTAGTATGTGGTCGAGTTCCCGAGTTGTGGGTGCCCAAAGTTTCAGAATTTTGTATGGGCCACTTGTTAAATTTATTTACATACTTTTGTTATTTACAGCGCTCTTCATATCTACTTACATTAGTCTCCGACTTCAGTGAACTTCTACGAGAAAAGTATTTACGCAACCGTTGTGTAAGTGGTACGATTTCAAATGTGGCCTTCTGTATATTTTGGAAAAATCGCATTATTTACATTTAGTGAATATAAAAAATGCCTCAATCTGCGCTTCCGCGCGTTGTGTGGGCGTCCCCGGGAGCAGGCCGTTCTTTATTTATATGAATATGTTACGTTTCGCATGCGTTAAGAATAGACAAAACGGGAGCGCGGTCGGTCCTTACATTGTATAGTTAAATGACGCCATAGTTGAGAGTTACTTTAACTAAATATTGATGAGCGAGTAATTTCAGATAAACGTTTTAATGTTAATTCTCAATGACAAAGTTCAATTGTATAATGGGAATTCGATAAGTGATAAAGTATAGAAGATGGTTTATTTGTGGTCTTCTGGTGATCTTTTCGAAATCACGTATCTATCATATGAAGAGCCTCTAAAGGTTTCGTGTAGGCCAATGTTTTCCTTTCAGGTCCCGTGCCACTTTCTTTGACTGAAGCTTTTTTTCATGTCCCCCACAGATCTTGTGATTTTTATCTAATGCCCCCGAAAAAAAACCAATAAAAATATCTAAAAAAGTCAATAAATTATATCAGGTTTTTTTTGAAGTTTCAGATTCCTCCCCAAAATTACAGAATTATCCCCCCTATACCCCTCATTGAGAAACACTGATTTAGACTATACATCCACTACCCAACAACCTCACTATCCTAATATTATAAAAATATGTGTATTTCAATGTATTTACGAAAAATATGTGTTTGATGTATTTTTTATATAGCGTACTTTCCTTTTTACAGAATAGGAATTTCAGCGCAAAACATATAGGAATTCACTGCATTTCGTGTATTTTTTGGAGTCAGTGTGTTGTATGTCAACGAAAACGCAATAAAGGAGGACAGCGAAATCCCGCTAACGAACAAATATTAACCACAGTGTACCTACATATATATTTTTTTAAATTTATTTGTTTAAGGTTCAAAAGCTTTTTTGTCTTTTATTATCATAAAATGAGTACTACAGGAGTAAATTAATTTCCAACCTGTATTGGACTTAGTATCATATTTGTTGGTATGTTACATAACTCATTGAGCACACGAAATGAAGAAAGTCACCTCAACAACAGATTAAGGATTTTAATTTTTTTATTATTTACATAAAGTGTAATTATAAAGTTTATAAATATAATACATGCCAACGGGTAAAAATAAATAATCATTTTAACGTTATTATTACTCTTTACTTCTTAACACAAACTAATGAGCTAATAGCCTAAAAAAGTATGCTACAGTTCTCGAAGAGGTGAGTTCAATGGCTACTGAATTTTATAGTTCTTGAAGAAGTTCTTTAATAAAACCTATATAGACAAACATCTAGAACAGAAACTGTCGAAGACAAGTCACTCATGAAGACATTTGGATATTTATATTATTGTATATAGGTTATAATTAATCAGACTTTTTGTATGAGAAAATCCGCATTTAAATAGAGTAACTTCAAATTGTATACAACCGGAAAGTATAAATGATTTACGGGCAGGTAAACTTTGAGAAACTGGAAATCTAATCTAAACTACATTAAAGGTTTTGTTTTTGTTATTAAGGAAAGAGAAAAATAATTTTGCCCGTAGTCCGTAATAATGAATTATTGGGTCGGCATTCTGATTACAAAGTTGCGCAAGACTGTTGGAACTTACAGACGATTTTTTGGTAGATTGTTTATAAATTAAGAGTGACAGGAGAGTGATGTAAAAAGAGAATATTAGAAAAGAGTTCACATGAAACAGATATTTACAATAGAAATCACATAAACCTTTATATTTTCTTTTGACGAAATGATAAAGACTGGAAGAGAATGCCGTGTGGCATTATGTCCGCCTTTTTGTTTACTGTGGCTCCCTTGTACATGTTTTTCCTTTTGTTGTTATTATACAAATAAAATGTAAATAAATAATAATATAAACAGATTATGTATAAATGCATTGTAATGCGATTTTTTTCTATATATAAACGTCCCATATAGGATGAGAAGATAAATGGTAGCAGCAGTAGACCTATATCCGGTTGACGTCCGCATAAACAAAGATCAGAGCGAGGGGCCGAGGCGGCTGCATGACGAGGGGAAATAGAAGTAGCTTCTGATACATGCAAGACATCATCAATCATTCAGCTCGCGGTACGTGATGCTTTGGGTACAAACAAATGACAAGTCCATTCGTTTCTGACGGAACATCTGGGGTTCAATTCTATTTGCGCCAATTTTTAAAATGTCATAAGTTCAAAATTGTACCAATGCTTCAGTTTAATACCCTGTAATACATGCAACCAGAATACTAAAATCCAAATCTATATACATTAAAAATGAAATAAGTTAATTTGTTAAGAAACTAAAAAACCACAAACGTTCGTATTTCGCGATCAACAGAAACATTGGCACACACGTAGTCAAGTAAACAAGGACAAGGATATGAACTAATTTCCTACAAAAACTTTGATTAATAATATTCCGTTCGTATTGTACGCATGGTGGTTTTTACACGCAAACTTTCTTAGTCACTTGAGGTAACATTTAAGTCTATATAAAATCTTACCAAAGATACTTTCTTAATATAAAGTTTATGTCTATTGTTTATAAGATCTTGTTTATTATTATTTTAATCGCGGCTGCACGTCATGTACGACGGAGGTTCTAAGTTCTGGAGTTTAGTGGTCGTCATGTTGCAAATCTATCTAACATAATAACACTGATGTGTTCCGCTTGTCGACATTTAAGAGCCAAAGTATTCCGTCTACAGCCTCATTGTCAGTAAACACCCCGAGAAACTTAAATGTTAGTCCATAATAGATAAGAAAATAAATCAAATTTAATGTGTGGATGTTAAGAAAAGATAAATTAATTAATAGTAATAAATAAATTAAAAAATATCTTAATGTAAGTGGTATAAGCTTACATATTTAATTTAAGGAAGTAAACTTTTGAAAACACGAATGAGTAATTCGCTCGCTGGTCCCTTTACTGGTCGTTCCAATTTTAAAAATACAAAAAAAAAGAAATCACAAAAACGTACACAGATTAAATTCACTGTCAAAGTACATCGATAAACTTCGCTTTTCAAACTGTTTTGAATTTCGAACGGCCGCGTCAATACGTGATTTTGAAAATCGAAAACACGGAATAACGCACCAACCGCGCCGCGCGCGCAGCGGCCTGAGACTGGCTGGAGACGGAGACACACCGCGTACAATTCACCTTCATTTTCTATCCCATTCACATTCACTATCGCTACTACTGCTAGAGCGGGACAGACAATTAAACATCTAACGTCAAAGTTGTCAATACGGAGGCGTTTGTTTCGCAAACTGTCCGTTACGTCAAGGACGTTCATAAAACTCGCGTCTAACTAAAATTCCTTACGAAACGTCAGCTGTTTACAACACTAGTGGCAGAGTTCAAACATATTTATAGATGTGTCATAAAAGCGCGGTTTCATGAGATCAATGATATTCGTGTTAAAATATAACTCGTTCAATAAAAATAATAATTATTAAGTCAATACATAAGGTTATCTTACAATTGATGATTACTGAATAGAATAAATATTAATCGGGCTAAGTAGAGTTCTTTGGGAGAGGCCTATGTCTAACAGTAGCTGCCGCAGGCTGTTGATGATGATACATATTAATACAATTTAATCATAGTGCTTCAATTACTCGCATATCAAGTTCAGAGTAAAAGCAGAACCGTTGATATTTAAAAGCAATTTAATCAAAAGTTATCATTTGCTTAACATGAACAAACTTTCTAGAAAGTGACTATTAATCTAGGTATTTATTTATGTATGGCGAAAGTATCCAATTTATCAAGTTCAATTAATTGTATTAATAATTTTAACAATTTTTCTTTAATTGATAATAAGATGCTTTGTATTCCAGACAAAATATAGTACTTTCAATAACTAATCTAATCAAAAGGGTGTGTCAGGGTTATGAAATGACGTATGTTAAGTTAGTTCAAATACCAATCGCAGTTATATGAACGGTAAATTGGATCCTTTCATTTAAAAGGTAATACAGTATCGTGCCACTTTGAAATTTGTTCAATTATGGTAATTATCACAGCAGATATAATTCAAATGATTCATTGACCTCAAATAGTTAATCTTAATATGAATTTGAATTGCTTAAATGTATTCAAAAAGCTAAGAAAAATTACAGTTTTTACGGCAGCTCGTATTTCTGACACACAACAAACTATACCGTGATTAAATTTAAATTAATGTTGTAGAAAACAGAATTATTAATGGTAGTGTAGTTAGTCAAATTAATGGAGTAGCGAGGCTTTACACCTTATGCTTCAAATAGACGAGTGCCATACGGTGCTGTGTATACCATCTTAACTAGTGCCACATTGTTATGGGCAAGCATATCACTTACCTTTTGATCAGAGTTCCCCAAACTTTTTTGTATCGTAGACCCCTTGCCATGTTTTTCCGCGTTGTGTAGACCCCCCTACTTACCTGATATAGATCTCCTGTAAATTTCTAACT
Source organism: Pachliopta kotzebuea (assembly GCA_018246255.1). Lineage (NCBI taxonomy): Eukaryota > Metazoa > Arthropoda > Insecta > Lepidoptera > Papilionidae > Pachliopta > Pachliopta kotzebuea. The sequence continues at coordinate 3,158 of DWLS01005585.1, read as the reverse complement.
ATAGTGAAGTTTAGTGTAAAAATTTAAAGTAAATAACACACGTTAATTTATACATTTATTAATTGAATTTAAATTAAAACTACTCAAAATATACGTAACATTAAATAAACTATAAATAAAGTAACATAAGCAATAAGTCAATATTTTTAGTGAGAATGTTGAGATCCACTATCGTGGAACTCCAAATTTTTTTTCGCTGACGTAGACCCCTTGTAGGTTGTCATAGACCCCTAGGGGTCGATATAGACTACTTTGGGAATCACTGCTTTAGATTAACGTCTTGCTTGTCTCAGCGAATATAAATAAATCTAATGTCAACTTAAAATATGTACACTTCATTAAGAATCGTCAACTGATGCTGCTAAATTTGTTTAACAAATTATTATCCCTCACCCTGTAACCGTGAACCAATCACCGAGGGTGAGTTCGTTGTGTTTTTACACGCACCGGCAGACAGTGTTACGATTATGAGTCATGTGAACACTGATCGTGTACCGGCTGTTTGCTTTAGGAGACATCGGTGGTCGTGAGTACGGCTCGTGACTTGACTACATTACAAATGTCAACCGATATATATATATTTGTGAAAGGCTTACGAAAATATCTTATTCCTGTATGAATATAACTAAATATTCAAATCTATTTTTTCATAAATGATAACAAAAGTCCTATACAAATTTCTACAATCCTTATTTAAACGACAATGTCCGTCTGTCCGTCAACAATTTTCAACCTCGAGAACTACAAGGGGTAGGAGACTGAAATTTGTCATAAAGATAGATCTCGCTTAGATGAGATCAAAACCGTTGGAATTTTGCTGGTATGTGGTCGGGTTCCCGAGTTGTGGGTATCCAAATTTTCAGGATTTTGTATGGGCAATTTGTACTTTATAATTTTTCTTTATTCAATATTGCGACGAGACGAGCGAGACTTTTACCTGATAATAAGCGATATTCTTGCCAATAACATATCGCCGGTTAAGACGCTATACACAGCGCCACATTGCACTTGTCGTCATAAGGTAAAGTATTGTCTCGTTACCCCAGTAATTTCACTAGCCCACTATGCCATTAAAACTAAAAAATTATAATGAATGTTCTCAGCTGCAATAAGAGCTGCAGTGGTAATTCAAGGGGGCAATTCTGTTATCAAGAGGACAATAAGATACTTTTTAAAAAAAAAAAATGTATTTGGTGGTATTGGTTAAATACAGAAAATTTTTTGCTTAAAATTGAGCCATCGGATCAAGAAGGTTGGGAAACACTGGTGTCTAAAGCAAGAATAGCTACCAGTATTTTTTTTCATTATTAAATATATACATTATGAATATCCAATAGTTCAGTTGTAGGAAAATTATATTAAAATTGTATGCATGTAGCCGACGGAGGACACGTCGCTCCGCGGGGAGCCCGCAGTTGTATTACTACGTTACACGAACAGATTCCCACTTAAGAAACAAAGTAATAAACTATACACCACCTACAGTCCTCAACACTATAAAATAGTTGAATTATAATAATTTATTTTACATGACCGTAGAACATAAAAATGGTAACATTAGGCTTTACTGATAAATTTATACTAACTATGTTTATATACCACACATTAACTTGCTTTAATATATTAAAGTATTTATACAATTTTTTTTCTTCTTTATTCTTTTTGCACTTTGTACATAATGTAAAGTAACAGCAAATAATAATTATACTAAAAATAATGTTATACAGGCGAGCTTAATTCACTTTGAGTTTTCTATCAGCTAACCTTAGTGAAAGCGTAAGCCTATATTAGTAGTACAATAAAAAAAAAACTAATGCCTTTTAAACAAACAAATACATATTTACAAAATTATTCATATATATATATATATAAACATAATCTAAATGAATACATAAATTACATATACTACAATAAGTTATTTGCGTACAGTTAAAACATGATCATTTATTTGATCATAGATTATACGATGTTTGTAATTCATTACAAAGTTGTTAATTTAACCGCACGTAATATAAATTAAACTTTAGATATTAATATGAAATTTGTTCGTTTAAAATCTTGTTTAAACTCCGTTCGCATATTGGCTTATGTGATAGTTAAATTTATAAATACGGCATAATTTTTTAAAGTTAATCTTTATGTTATATTATCGATCAGGGGATGGTTATAAACAAATCACGTTAATTATCATTATGATCAGGCGATAGACGTTCGCTTTTGGACGTAGGCTTCCTAACATAGAGGGGGGGAATTTGGCCATTTCCCACCACCCTGGCTCAAATGCAGGTTGGTGGGGGGCTGGAGCATCGTTTGTTTATAAGAAGGGTGCACCGCGGTCAGGTAAGTTGAGGAGGACGACAGGGTGGGTGGCCCACTTTGTCGTGAACCGAGAGGAGGGAGCGGAGCATTCTCCAGGTGCTGGGGTGGAACCGGTGAGCATTGCGATCCCGGGTCCTACACGTAGAGCACGAGACGGCCACCGTGGTGGTTTCAGTGGGTTCGAGCCCCCACATAATCACACCGCTCCCCCGACCGGGGTGTGTATGCACGGCATTTCCCCCACGAAAAAAAAAAGGGTCCCGTGAGATGGTGTATGGGAAACCTTGAACCCAATCGTCTATTTATATCTATTGATTTCAAAATTTAATTTGTTTAAGAGAGTAAGTAAATGTTTAGCCGTAGTAGTTTATAGATAAACAATATGGAAATATTTCTATCTGCGGCGGACGTAGAGGGTTCGGATATGATTGTCACTTACAGAAATGGGAGGTGCTCAAGTTAGTAATTGGACCGGCTTCCGCTGATGGCTGTCGTACAAACGAAGTCTATCAGAGCCTGCCATTTGCATCGCAAAGGCCTCGTCTGATCATTGGATGTCAATATCAGATCAGGTGATATCGGTTTAAAACGTTAACGTCCTTAAATTTTTAATTTTTTTCCAATTCGGAAATTACCATTTGGTAATAATCGAGAACTATAACTATTTATATCCCAATATTATTCTTTTATCTATATTGGGTTAACGTTTGGGTTCAATTTCACACATTGGTGACAATGAGGCCTTCTTTCTCCTGCCCTGGTCCCACTTTATGTAGGGTCGGCGCAACATGTTCTTCTCTTCCAGTCTCGCCTATCAGCCGTCATCTCATCGGTTACCC
>DWLS01005584.1:0-12540 GCA_018246255.1 Pachliopta kotzebuea | reverse complement strand
TTTGGCCTCTTTCCAGGTGTCCGGGAAGGAGCAGCTGGAGAGAAGCACGTTAAAAATGGTGACGAGCAAGTAAATGAAGTCGGCCGGGTGACGTGACACTAATAAACTTTCTAGCTTAAAGAGATTTTGTTGACATTATTCGAGGATTGCCAACGGTGTAGTATTTTTAAATAAGGTTTTTATTTAAAGTGATTATTTTTTTAACAATAGTTTATAACTTTAACACCCACGGAACCACTATTATTTCAAAGTAGTTTAACGTGTGTTAGAAGTTCTCTATCCATCCACGACTTTACGTTAAGTTTATATCCAGTTATTAGTTGAATTTAAACTACATTTAATTAAACTAAGCAAATTTTTTACAATGACATTACAATAAAGGATTCCGATCAATAAAAATGTCGTTAATAAAAAAGGATTTTATCTTACAGGTGTGAGGAGATGACCGTTTTAAATACGAAGACTGAAGAGAAATCGCGATCAGTGACACCAAAGCAGTCTCTTCTCGAACTATGATTAGATTTTCTGTTTACAACTTTTCTTTATAGTATTTTATATGGTAATTATAAACTAACCAAAATTTGAAGGTATAATATGTAATTTAGGTTTCTTTAATTTTATTAATTTTATGTCTATGAAAACTGTGATAGTTTAGATTATAACGTTTATTATGTTGTACAACATCTTGAAATTAATATTATATTAATAGAAGCGTTTCTATTAAATAAAACTTATGTACAGAACCTTGCATTATTTTTAACATTTTCCGCTTTAAATCCGCCTTTTGCTTAAAACCGCGTAATAGGAATAAGCTGCTTTTAGAATCTGAAATAATAAATAAACAAGTCATTTTATCATTTGGGAAAACTTTTTGTAAACACAGAAAATAGAATGGTGTTGATGAGATGAGTGACATGAGGTTCAGTTTATTCTCTACAACCTACTTAATTTTCTGCAGCTATAACAAGTTTCTACTTTTACACAAATATAACGCGTAAAACCTCTTAATGGTTATTAAATTTTTTTTCCAAAAATTATATTTTAGCAATCTTTAACATAAGTCATGGAAGTGATAGTGTCCATATTTGCAAAAATAAGTAATTTTTTTACATAATGCTGCTATGTTCTGAATGAGAATATCTGTCGAAGTACCAACGACCCTACCATATGAAATTAGGTCATATGAACCGTTTCACTTGTACTCAGAGGTAAACTCCTATCTCTACTAACTCTTGTTATTTTGTTATGAATCGTCTATCTTAGAAAAGAAGAAAAGTAAATTTTTGCTTCGTTACTTAAAAAGAAGTATTGACTTACTGATAAAAAACAGTCATTATTCATGTTAGTAAAGCCCGCTGCGGTGAGATGCAGAGGTTTTTGTGCTCGCATTATGGTTATTACAAGTAACTTGCGAAGTCGCGGAGGCATTCGTTCCCATTTACATTGCATCACGGCATCAGCAACTTTACCTGCCTAAGATATATTTAAACTATTATAATTAACAAGAACATTCGAGTTATATATTGCCGCCAAACCAACTTTTACGACAGAGTGCGGAAATTCGTTAACATATGTGTTATGTTAATTAGGTAATTAGTCAGAAGATACGGCAGGAAATGGTAAATAGATTTCAATTATTTTTTTTCTTCGCGCATAGTAACAATATTGACAGTGTCGAACAAGGACGTTTACATGATTTATAAAATAACGTTTACTGTTTACGTACATGTTACGGTAAAATTCGGTGATTATGTATCATAATAGATAATTATGCACAACCACCACAAAATTTTATAAATGTGACAATTTCTCTATAAAAATCGGGTACTCGTCGTGATTATACAATACATAACTACTAATAACGGTATTATTGCACGAAATTTGTGAAAAAATCCTTAAGAGTCGTCTCCCGAATACATTTTATTAGTTTGTCGGTTATTACTAACTTATAAACCTTGCTTATAATATTGTGTGTTAAAGCTGTGTATGTTTATTTCACGGAGAAACTAAAAAGATATTTATTGACTACGTAGCTATAAAAGAAGCACGTAAATCGTATTATAAAAAATACAAAGAAATAAAACCGTGAATAGTATATCCTTTCTTAGAATCACATCCTTTTCTTTCATTTTTATTCGTAACCAAGGTATCCTTGTTGCGTCGTTATCTTTCTTTTATTACGTTTTTTTTTTCAATGCTTAAGCAGTCCTTCATGCACAGTACTTGCGACGAAAACTGTTCTGAAAAGAATGGCTCAAGATACCATTGTCGCGTTCTTTATTTCTCTGTTATGAGCTCGTGAGATGAAACACGTTCCAAGTGAAATGCCTTCAGCTATATAACTCGCACGGCGTATTTTTCTTTTTGCACTCGAATGTTGAATAGAGTATTCTATACAAAATTTGTTTTTGTTGTAACGTATTAGTTATCAGAATGTTCAACAAAAACAATTGTTCTAACATAAATTAAAACGGTAATGTACATTATATGTGAGTAAATCGCGCATGTGTTAAACGATAGTATATTATTTAATTTTAGTATAACATGTCGCGAACCCGCTCTTGTTTTTCTTGGTGGACTGCTTCGATTTTCTCCATAGTAACGAAGGTCTCTTTTTTTATTTGGCGAGTCGACGAAACGAGCAAAGCGTTCACCTGCTGGTAGGTAATACGCCACGATCTTATGAGCAAGCGCCCTTAACAACGTGACGCTGGTTATGATGCTGTACACCACACTGCTCGTCGTCTTGGGCCATAAGTTGTTAAGTCTCGTTACCTCAGTAATTTCACTAACATACACCACCGTTCAAACCAAAACACAGTAATTTTTGCACATTACTATTTGTCTGTAGATATAGGAGCTGCGACAATACCTACCTAGACGATCGCCGACAAAAGAGATCTACCGCCAGAGGTAGTCAGGTGTCGAGATTCAACAAAAATTAATGAAATTGTTGTATACCACATGTCCGTCCTTATTTAAACGACAATGTCCATCCGTCCGTCAACAATTTTCAATCTCGAGAACACCAAGGGGTAGGAGGCTGAAATTTGGCATACTGACAGATCTCACTTAGATAAGATCAGAGCCGTTGGAATGACGGTTGTTGGTATGTGGTCGGGTTTCTGAGTCGTGGGTGCAAAAAGTTTCAGAATTTTGTATGAGCCACTTGGTCTATTAATTTATTATACCTTCTTTTTTAACGTGGAAAAAATGCCTTTGTAAACCTGCCTTCGCGGGGCAGATAGTTTATGTCGAATTTGTACCGACTAAAACCACGACAATGTTCCTTCATCGTCGCTTAAGGTAGTGTTACGGGAACGCTTTTGCACACCTCCGCGACCTTGCCAGCGCCGGCTGCACCCTGCACCTCCACCTTGGGGGAGACATTCTCTCACTTTCCTCCTGTGGAAGGACGCTCTGGAACATACAGCGCGCCCTCCTCTCGACCTTTTACCACCTAAAGGTCCTGGGAGCCAACAGAGCCCTCACTTCCGGCATCCTTCGGCGAATCTGGCCTTGAGCTCCGCCGCCAACTATGATACAGCCGGAGGACAGGGAGAGCGACGAAACGAAATAACGATACTCCTCTCTCCCGTGACTCCGCCTCGGATGAAATGGCAGAGAGCTTGACCCTTTATACACCACATCTTGCCCCTGTGGCCCACCGGCACACATACGAGGTGAGGTGCGTGAGCTCACCTGGGGTGACCACCTCGAGTCGGTCTTATGCCTCGGGACAGCTAGTAAGTTCCTCTTAACTTCGCCGTGGATAACCAAGCCGCGGTTCCTAGAGCGCTTCCGCCACGACAAGGCGGGGACCAGTTCGGGGAGAATTTAATATACCTACGGTTATATTGTAAATAATTATTTAAATTCATTTGAAAAAATCTTACCTCATAAGTAAGTTCGTTTCCAGTGAAGCATTGTATGGCAAGTTGTATGATCATCGCAGCGAAAAAAGCCAAGGATGTTATCAAACGCATCGACTTAAATCCTGAAGCATCTACCTTCAAAGGAAAACTTGGTGAAAAGGGGACGCCGGGTACCTTTCGTTCATTACCTTTTCAGCGTGACCCATAAACCATATGTCGAATTGATCCTATGTACTACATTCGTATTATCTACATGATGTTAACATTTAATAGTATTAAGGAGATTTTCAAAGTTTTAGTGAGCAAAAAGCACACTCATTTAAGGTTTACTCGGATTTCGTTTATTTATGATTACGCTAATAACTTTAATTTAATATTATTTTTCTCATACCGAAACTTGGACCATTACACTGCAAATTGCTGCCATGCTAGAGAGTAATTGAGTAACGAATCCGTATGAGTACGTCGCTGAGAATTTTTCCACGCAGCTGTAAAAGAACAGTTAACGAGAATAAATTTAATCACAACGGTGTCTATAGAATTACTTTTGATATACAAAATTCATTTACATTATGCAAGACGAATTTACATGGGTTTCTTGAAAAACTAAAGTTAAGAAGAAAGTTATTGAAAAGCAGGGTTAAAAAAGTTGCGTAATTACGTTTCTTAACGTAGTTATGATATAATTAGTTTTTTATAATTTCACGATCTTAGTTATTTGTGTCCATATTACGTCTTTTAAAATTATTAATTAAAAAATAATATGAATAATTACAATCATTTAAATGAAAATCAAATGTTAAGATTGAAAAAAGAATCCGTATGTTTAAGTCTAAAGCCAACAGGCATATGTTGCTGTGTATATCGTCATTATTAATGTCACATCGTTATGTACAGGTATCACTTACCTCCAGATGAATGTTTAGCTCGTCTCGCTATTTGGCAGTAAAAAAAGGTATTGAATTTAGCAGAAATGCGAAGCAGTAGTAAGAAAAAACCTTATCGTATTGATAAATTATAGAGCAAAGAGTAACTACTTTTGGTGCCTTATAAAAGATATATCTTCAATCGACACTTCTTCTATGGCTTCCTTTCCTTTCACTTTAGCAAACAGACGCTGAATATGAAACGTGGATTATGTTGATTTTGGTATGAGAAAAAAGCAACGAAATGACAATATTGGCACGGTAATCCTAAGATATTGCAGGCTGTCATATGCGGTTCCCTTATTTCTAACATCGGTTGGGGATTGATATTTTTTCGTTCAGCGGGACATCGACATTTTTAACCGTTTCAATAAAATATAGCTTACTTTTATATTTGAAAGTCATGTATTCAAATTATTAAAAGGATAATTCAGAAATGTTTTATAATTTTGAATTATAATTTGACAAAAATTGGCAAAAACAGTTTTATCCAAATATTGGGAAAATTGCCATGAGTATTTGGCGTCGGCTGTCCCTTGTTTTTATTTACTGCGGTCTCTAGTAGCTATTTAACAAAATTTGTGCAACCCGAACACAGATTCAATGCCAAAAAACTTAAATTTAAAACGATAAAATCTGTGATAAGAATGTTAGATAGACATATTGTGTTTTATACACAAATTAAATGTTTTCGTCGCATGCTTTTTCGGGACTTCGTGGCCTGCTTTGGTAAGTTCCTCTGTAGTGGGTCTAACCATATTCGAGGAAGAGGATTTCTCCCTGACAATCAAGTTATTTTACCTAAACCATGAGATCATCTGTTTTCGCTTAGGGGCCTATGAATTCAACCATTTTGGTGCTAATGTATTTAATAAACTTTAATGAATATAATCGATATATAAATTTTGCAAGAAATTAATTAACTATTTTTCAATTGTCGAGATCAATTTTGTCATAAAAATACCAGGACAATAAAAAACATATTCTGAATCGTAAAAAAGTAAAAATCTGTAAGATGATTGCTTCGTAGTTCTATAAGTTGACTACTGTTATTACTTGACAAAGTATTATAAACCTTACCTAATCAGTACTTGGTGTTGTTTAAAACAATTCTTCAAAATAACTTTTAAGGTTTCTTCAATTTCTTTATCACTTCGATATCTTTTTATTATATTTTCTTCTTTAATGTATTTGTAATTGTTGAATACTTCTTTCTGAATAATACTGATACCAACTTCGTTCGTTTTAATTTCTTTATAAAGTTTTGTAATGGCACGGTCGTAAGCAGTAAGGAAAGCCTCTTGTAATATAGAGAACTGGGAACTCGTGTGAAGAATAATTGAACCTATAAAAGTATCAATAGTCATGACAATGTGACCTGTCCATAAAAGACCTAAAGTCTCAAACAGGTATGTAATTATAAACATTTCTTCCGTTTGAATATTCCACGGGATATAGATAGGCAGTGGTAATATTCTTGGTGGTTTGATTAAAGAACCATTTAAAAAAGATACATCTTTCTTCCAACGAATGTCTTGTACTATTCCGTAGATACTGGTATTGCCAATCGTTATCCATCCGAAAAAGAGAAATGATGCTGTCAATATTTTCGTTACTTTAATTGTTCGAAGATTCTTCTCATTGTTTTGGTAAAACTCTTGTAAATCTAGTTCTAAAGTTCGAACAATACTTTGAATTTCTTGATTCTTAAAGAAAAATATATATAGTTTTATTAGTGTTAAATCGTGTGTTACAACGAAAGAAAGATTAAACATGAATCGGTCTAGATTTTTGTCGCCTATAAAGGGATCTACAGATTCAAGTCCAACAAAAATTCCAACCCACACGAGTTCCGTTATTAGAGCATAATAAAAATACCATCCTGGAAAATTTCTTGTGTCTTTTTCGTCGGGATGATGCCACCAGCCAAGCCCCAAAATTCTTAATAGAAGGTAATGTAATGCAAAATAGCGTTTTGGTTGATAAGAGCTCACAATATTCGGCATTGTTTTATAAATCAGGTCCAAAACTGTAGCAAAAATTTCAAAAACCGCTATTTATAGGACACTAGTCGTTTAATTCAATACATTAATTATTTAACTTGGACGCTTCTGATTATGTAATCAGCAGGTAAGGAATATAGCTTATTGGTTTAAGTAAAAGCAGAATTAAACTTTTTTAATACCGTTTTAGTAAGATATAGCACTGATGACTATTACTTAGATATTAGATACCATATTACTCCGCAGTAATTTTAAAGTAGGTTTTCAGTGTTATTAACTCCATTACATTTTTTTTTAATCCGTTGCTAATTTAAATAGTTAAGTGTTAATAATTGCTAATAAAGACAAAAAAGACGAGCTTTTGGTGTTTTTAAAAATGATATAAACTAGTTTTTACATATGTGTATACATGCCTGACAATAATAAATAATTCAATAATTTGAAAAACCATATATGTAGATTTCGATTTATGAAACAGCAGTTTTGTTTACTTGTGAGGTTTTAAGTAATTTTAAATATGTTCATCGATTACACGTAAAATAAATGTGTTTGGATACGAACACTATGCCATATGAATATCAGTTTTTATTCGAACTTCAATTTTAATTAGCAATTAGTGTAATTTCCAGCTACAACGATATAGTTTTAAAGTACAATATCTGTGTAAAGAGCTTATTTATATCGTAATAAAGTTTCCCAGAAATGGGTTCATTACAACAACTTTCATATTGTAATGAGTAGTGCCTCTGTACTTCATTTCTGTGTTTTTGTCAAAGTACAAACTTTCACCTTTTTTTCTGTGTGCCTACCATACATAAATAAACAAATTAATAACAATTCCAGAAAGAAGAAATATTTCAGAAGAAATTAAAATAAAAACCGTGTGATATTTGTTTCAAAATCTACTACGCTAACCCTGCCATATGAGAATAATTATAATGCACTAAACTAACTTTATCTTTAAAAAATTGTTTTCGATAGACATTTTTTGTTTTTACGCTAGTCGCTTCTTAAACGTTACTTCAAACAATAATGAAAATTTGTAAAACCGGACATTTTAATATATAATTAAGTAATTGTCATATAAGGATAGATAATTATGGTAGTAGAATGAAGTGTGAAAGTCATAATTTAAATAGATTATTACTTTAGTCAACATGACTATCAACACCTATATTATATGTATCGTGTATCGTAAGCATAAAATGTTTTTAATGATCACTTTGTAAAAAGGTATTTTAGATATTTTATTTTTATTTTACACATTTAACAGCATTTTTATTCAATTTTGCAAAGGCTATTTTTAAATATTCTTTTAAATTTGGGCCTGACCCAGAGAGAGGTCGACAGCAGGTGAACCCGTCCAGAACCAAACATTAAGGGCCTCAAGGCCAAAGCCCACCACAGTCTCCGCTGGATAGGCCATTTACTGAGAATGGCAGACCATTGTAGCGTCAAAAAAGCGAACCTCGAAACCAAGATTGGCCACTGACCTTACGACCGGCTCAGGTATCGCAGGAATCGCTGACGTAGAGCACGATTTATTCGAGCTCCTATTTCGAGTGGACTAAAAAAAGATAGCGCGAAACAGGCAAACCAGGCGTTCTCTTTATCGATAACCAAGACTCACTTTGGGTCTCTGCGCTAGGTTAGTAGTAGATTTGTATTATAGGCTATAATGTATAATCTTATAGCTTTACATACGAAATTAGCATTTTGTCGTACTGACACACTTTGATCTGAAATATCTCCTGTTTGGGTAATAATTTCAAATTAAATTTTATAAATTCATTTAGCGAGTACAATTGAGTTTTGAAAACAGTAATTCATCTGTTTTTTCCTCACAATTTTTTTATTTGACGTCGCTTATTACCGCACAATGGAAAACATAAAATACCGGTATATTTACGAGCACGAGTTCTACTGTGGCACCAGTGCTGCAGAAACAGCTCGAAGGATTAATGACGTCTACGGTGCTGGCTTCGCAAAAGAAAGAACGATGCATTTTTGGTTTCATCGTTTTCATTCTGGAAATTTCAATCTTCAGAACCAACCCTGTGGACAGCCGAAGACTAAAGTGAAAAATGAAGAATTACAGGCTATTTTGGAAGCAGATCCATCACAAAGCACTTCAGAGATAGTTGCAGGCTTCGGCGTAAGCGACTGTATTAATACACTTGAAGCAAATCGGGAAAGTAAAAAAACTTCCACGATGGGTACCTTATGAATTGAGTGAATGGAACTTGCAAACACCCGTTGACCGCTGTGTTACTTTGCTCACCGACACAATAATGCAGACATTTGAAATCGAATCATTACTTGTGATGAAAAGTGGATAGGTACTGTACGATAATCGGAAGTGTTCGTCGCAATGGTTGAACCCTGGAGACCCAGCCAAATCAAGCCCTGTACGAAAATTTACTCACAAAACGTTACCTTTAACTTTCTAAAATCTGACCAAACGATTACGGCAGGTATCTATTGTCAGCAACTGCAAACCATGGAGGAAGAACTAGCTTCTAAACAACCAAGATTGGTCAATTGCTGTAAGCCACTCCTGCTTCTCGTCAACGCGAGACAACACACTGCACAACTAATAAACTACTAAATTAGATGAGCTACAATTGGAATGTCTGCGACATCCACCGTACTCTCCGAACCTTGCACCAACAGATTATCGTTTTTTCCGGAATTTGGGCAACTTCTTACAAGAAAAAAAATTCAACCCCTACGCGGTTTTTAAACCACCTTCAAACAGTTTATTAATTTTTTTAGTAAAGGGATCTATGAGATTGCAAAAGTAAATAAATAATAACGGTGCATACTTTGATTATTAATCTGTAAATAATAAGCAAACAAAGGAAAAACATTACAACAATACAGAAACGTTAAAATACATAAATATTAATTCAGTTTTAATAAATTATGATGCTTTACTCTTTCTTTATAAAGGAACAAAATTATTTTAAAACTTCTCTCGAAATGGTTTACTAATTTTATCAGATATAATCTGTCGAGAGTTGTTATATTGTCTGTGGCTAATCTTGATATATTAATATTTGACGGTAGTTAGTGTTGCCATCTTGTATTTTCCACTAAAATTGGAAGGTTAATTCTAAATGTTATCTTTTTATGCATATATTAACAAATATTTGCGCTGAAGTTACATAATTTTGGTCATATCATAATTTACTTTTTATAACAAACAAATTATTAATATTGTAATGAGATTTCTAGATACAGTTTTTTTTGTTTTTTTTTTTAGTGCTACTAATGAACGAAATTAATTGAATACAACTTAAGGTTAAATGCATTAGAGAGAAAACGAATAAATTTAAGATTCTTCGATTCCTGCAATTAATCTACTAAATATCGTTTTTGGGAATACGTCATTACAAAGATGGCAGCACTAGTTTAGTATACATCAACTTGATATCATTGAGTAGAGTGGGGCAAACATCAATTAAATTGACATAACCTGTATAGTCTTTTATTTAGTTCGCGGTATTCACATCAGTGAATCGTGTGTCCGATAGAGCTGTAAAAGTCGTCAAGAAGACTAATAGCATAAACATAATTCAAAAAAGAAGCTGTACAGTTTGTATGATTGAAGATTATTGTTTTGTGCCATACATATCATATTCTGAACATACGTGCCCAATATACATGCCTTGTAATTTATATTTTTAATGTATTTTAGATACTGAATGTAACTTAAGAGTCGTATCAAATTTGTGAAAAATGACAAAGTAAAATTTGTGCTGTTTTAAAATCGATTTTATAAAGTATTTAGCTATATAATTATCCTTACGCGCGGTGAAGACCTGTCGTTTACTTTGAACGGACGCAAAATTAAATACATGTTAAATAGCGAGCTAATAATCTGAAATCTATATAAGTGAGTATATATATATGAGTTTAAATAGAAATATAATTTATTACTTAGAACGATTTACTTGTCAATCTTATTCACTAATCGGTGTTACATCAGCCAATGACTATAACAGATTTCTTTCCTACTAACAAATTTTCATCGTAATGTGTATTAAAAAACGCGAATGGCTTACTTTTCATCTTATACTTATTTAGATAATGTATATTACAGAATTTTTTAAGTTCAACTATTTCCTTTAATCGTTATTATTTAAACTAACGTTAAATTTTAAGACCTTATATTTTATCAACAATACGGTTTACATGTCGTGTCAGGGATCAAACAAACAAAAATAGTTATTAGATAATTTTACCTGAAATAAATTAAATATTATTGGTTTAGGCACTAGGCATATTCTATGTTTAGGAAGACTACCATAAACTACTCACGCTACATTTTCATTTGTAGGATATATATATATGGATTTTGTAGTGTTCTGACTTTCGAAATGAGATTTCGTAATGGTAAAATTTAATGTTTCTTTAATCCGATAGTTGGTACACACCATGTAACTCCTAGATATATTCGCCCCTATTTTTTGTTTAATGTTAACAAAGTTTCTACTTCTAAAAAAACAACAGATTCAAAGTGATTAGTGCCTTTGTGTCATCTTTTTCCTATATTCTTATATTTATAATTATTTACGGTTAATTTTCAAAAAGTCAGTTGGATATACCAATAGAGAGCTCTTTTAAGCGATAGTTATAGCTGTTTTAAAGATAAGCTAATTTAGGTCTTACAGCACATTCCCAATTTTTTTTTGGTTTGTACAATTAGACAGTATCTAGTACTTATATCTGTCGCATTCAATTGCGCTAAGCAGGTTATACTTAAAATACTAATATTACGCTTGCTTATAAATTCCACGAGAACATAGACCTGATTATTATCTGAAAATTAATTTAATGATAAACATATAAAATAAAGAGATTAAGTTGGAAGTCTTGAAAACAAAGCACGAATGGAAGACCTGATAAGACGGTAACATAGCCCCTGGTTTTAAGGGAACAGATTTAAATTTTGTTTTTTAATAGATACGCCAAAAAAATGCTTCTTTTAGGCTTTTGGCAGAAGATAAGTGTTAAGCTTACAGGGTCGAAAGATGACAAGTTCAGGATCAATCGTCCAATCGTCGTTCTCCTTAGGGATATGTTTTATAAGGACTCTTATCTACACATAAAGACCCTTATGTCTAGGTTTATAAAGGAATAGATTATCCATTGTAAATCAGTGTCCTCACTTTGCCACCACGTCGTTTTCTCTGAGCTGGTTCTATTCTGAAGGTTGTATAAAAAAGACGCACGATTTTGAAATTCCCTTTTCTGCATCGATGGTACAACTGTTGGTAGAGAAAGTGGTGGAAGTTTCATTCTTAGCGTAGAACGAGGATAAGCGTTGCAGAATCCTCCTAGTGCAGTTTAAGCAGTCCGCTGTTGCTGCGCGTTCGATTTTACGAGAATATGTAATGAAATACCCGTTAATTATCTTCTTTCTAGTTAATTATCTGGTCTTGTTGCATCGGCATCACCAGAAGAACACTTACTGTAGTCTGAATCGCAATTATTGCTTCGTTGTTCTGGCCGAGTCCCATTTGCCAGTCACCTATCTCTCGTTTGTCAGGTAATTTTCTTACAAAATCATTCGGTTCAGTTTAAAATTGCATTCAAGTCAGTCGGTGTTAGACGTCAATGTATTAGTATTAAAGCCTTTGCTATAAAGATTGCAAATATTTTTTTTTTTTTACGTATGTATAGGTTAATGCTTGACCACGATCCCACCTGGTGGTAAGTGAAGATGTGGTC